>JAJIBD010007309.1:70000-103461 GCA_021461705.1 Cryptotis parvus | reverse complement strand
AGCCTTTCTCCCACTCTCTTTTCCTTCTTGCATTCGTGATTCTGAGATTGTTCTTTTTGGTACTGTCAATAATATCTCTTACATTTTCATTTTTTCTCATTTTGTTTTTTTATCTTTTCTTCTTTCTTGCTGTAGCTGTTTTCCAATCTTTGGGTTTGCTGTTTATTTTCAGCTACATCCATTCTGGTGCTGAGATTTGCCACAGTATTCTTTAGCTCTTTTTCTTCAATTTAATGAGTTCTTTCATTTTTATCCAGAGGCTCTCTTCAAGTTTACTTATTCTTTGGTTCAAATATCTTTTTCAGATCATTAGGCAACAATCAGATTATTGTCCTAAAGTCTTCTGCAGGAAAATTTTAAAAGGTCTTAATTGCTGGGGATTTTCCTAGACTCTTGTCAGCTTCTGTTGATATGGTTGAGTTCCACTGTTTTAGACTGTTTCTGGTGCTCCCTTAAAAAAAAAGTTGGTGTACCTCGTGGCAACAGTGCTCTGCAAGCCGGTGTGCAAGGGCTGCTGAAGCAAATAATAAGAATTTATCCTGTACTAATGCTGAGCTGCGTCTGTATCTGGCAGTGCCTGGGGCCAAGCTCCATTGGCAAGTGTGCGCACACTGTTGGACATGGGCATAGGCATTCATCCTGCAGTAGTGGTGAGACTGAGCAGGTATTTAGAAGCACCCAGAGGTGTAAAGATACACGTAGTTCTGTCAGATACACACAGAAGTCCTGGGAATCTACTTTCTTTTAGCAACAGAAAAGCGCCCAATCCCCAATTGGACCCAAAATTACTACTACGGGATCATTCTAGTGGCTCCTAACAAGGTGAGCTATCAACCACTTTGTGAAACTTAGAATAGGAGCAACGGTCAATGAAACTGTACCTGAAATAATGCCAACAAAACTGAGGGCTACCGCTGTAGGTTTGGAGGTGTTCGCGTGTGCATGGTGTGAGTTACTGTGTAAGGCTAAAAACATTAGTAATAATACTGCTGCAAATCATAAAGATGCAACAAAAATATCCTGACTGAAACCATGAAGAATTACAGGGTCAAATTAGTAGCAATCAGGTGTAAAAGGAAACCCCTCTGAGCTATTTGCCCTAATCCCATGCTCTGGTTTTCAGTGAAATTATGCCAGATATAATCTCAGACATAATTTGAATCCACAGAAAGACTTCCAGAAATCCCCAAATATTTTGAAATTAAATAATATATTTCTAGTGTGTGGAGAAATAGTACACTGGTTAAGACACATGACTTGCATGGAGTCAACCCTAGTTCAACCCGTGCCACCACATGGTCACCAAGCATCATAGGATATAGTGGATCAGTGGGAAGGTACAGAGTACAGGCCAAAGCTCGGGGCCTAGGCAGCTCTGCTTCCTCAGGCCCTTGCGTTAAATACTTAGTCAGCCTGGTCAAGAATTGCCAAGACTGCCCACTTGGAAGGCACAAAAATACACATATGCAAAAATACACATAAAATAACACAGATCTAAATAGCCCGTGAATCACAGGGGAAAAAATAAAGAATATTTTTAACTAAATAAAAATGAACTTGCAACAATGAAATTCAACAAAATTGCTAAACTATTAACAACACTAACCAAGAAAAAAGGCCCAAACTGATAAAGGGAATTGGTAAAGGGAATACTTAAGAGAAATAGATTAGTTGATTATGAAAATCTATAAAAATAATACAGCCCTTAAATCTATTTTAAATTCATCTATTATAAGCCACACCATGAATAAAAAGTCCAAACCCAGATGAGTTCACAGGTAAAGTATTTCACACACCTGGATTATAAAACCAATTAATATAACAGCTGACTCATTTCTTTTTCAAAACACAGAAGATGACCATAACTCATTTTATGAGATCAACATAATCATTTATGAAAACCTAACAAAAGTATTACATGTCAACTAACAAACCTCATAAATATAGATGTTGAACTTACAAACAAAATGAGAAAATTTAACCAAGCAACACAGAGAAAACAAAGTCAAAAGAAGGCACTAAAGCATCAAGGTCAGCCAGAGATGTGGTGCAGCGTGGCGAACACATTTCACAAGTGCGGCCTGGGTCTACACACGCACTACGCCAGCACGCGCCTGCACACACCTGCACACCATACACTACACACGCGCTTTTACACACGCGCGCACACACACTCTGTGTCATCTTTAAAAACTGAGAAAGCATGATTATACCAATTGTCAGTTTGGCTCCAACAGAACTCTACAGAGAAAAAACCTCCTAGATATATTAATGGGCTCATGTCCCACCTCCTGAACCTCTGCTTGCTGCTCCATTCTTCCAGGTGAGCTTTACCTACAGCTTATATCACTGATTCTACTCAAAATAAGCAACAGACCTTTCCCTTCTAGTGAACCCAGCAGTTTCCATATCCAATCTCCAACATACTAAGAGGCTCAGAACACATCTCCTGAAGCACAGGACCAAGCTACAGATGTAATGAAAATTTACACTGTTCACTGTTTTTTACTTCCCGTCAATAGGTGAAGATGGGCAGAGAAGGAAATGAATGTCTCCCAGCCAATTCCTTCAAAGTCTCCTAGGGCGTCTAACTACAAAAAGACTCATCCACAGCCCAGCAAAACCAATGGGAAGATGCAGAGAAGTCCACCATGCTCAATGAGAGAAAACAATATGGAAGGCGTGACCAACACCAACCAGGCTCTGCAAATCCTCAGAAAATGACTTTAGAAAACCACAGTAAGGATGTTTAATGAACTCAAACAGGTACTAGCAAAGGACAACAAAGTGTGAGAGCCAAAGCGAGAAAATTACAAGTAGAAACGACAAAAATTGAGATGATGCTAGGTGATATATTAAAGAAAAAATTCAAAAGGTCTGAGCAGCAGCTGAGAAACAGATTGAGACATTCCAAGATGAAATGGAGGAAACCTCTAGAAAACAACAAAAAATGGGGAAAAGGCTGGAAAAAGTGCAGCATAGCAGAGAACCATAGCATGAACTGAAGAGAAGGAAACATACAAATTATCAGAGTTCCTGAGGACCAGGTAGGCAAATTTGATGAAAATTCAATAGCTAAAATAATCAGTGAAGAATTTCCCAGACTTGAGGCCCAAAGGGTTGCAGCGAAAACAAATTCAACTAGGGATACCAAGATACACTGCACTCACAATGAAAAAAAAAAAAAAAGACAAAAACAGAATATTGAAAGCAGCAAAATCAAGAAAAGGAACTTACCTTAAAGAAAAATAGCCTTAAGATTTACAGATGAAACTCCAAAAGATAGATGAGAATGGAGACACAATAGAAAAACTCTCTTCTTTCTCACTAAATTTTACATGTCAGGTTTACTTTCATTTAAACGCTAAATTGTATTAGCACAGAATCATCCATAATGCTTTACTCTTTGAATTTATATACCTCTAAAAAAAGATTTCGTTTTTCAAAAACATTACCTTATAAACCTATCATTAATTTACAAATGGTCAGTCATTCCAACTGAAGAGTCTATATACTGAACTTAGCTTACATGGGGGGGGAGGGGGCTTGGAAGTTATCCTTGAACACATGGAGGTAATCGGGTTCTCTGGCGATGGGGCTGGTATTGAAATTATGTATGCATGAAAACCATGATCAATAGTACTTTATATCCCTGTACTTCAATAAAAATGGTTTAAGAAACAAAAACTCCTAGACCAAGTTACCCAGATGATATTATCTCCTGATCTGAGAGCTCTGTGGCCTTCTTAAAATGAGGGAGGGCAGATTTCCCTCCTTGCAAGAAGCCCAGCAGCCCCACCCACACCTGACATCCTCCCGCAAAGAAACAGCCCACCCCACAACTGAACATCATCAAGCTCCCATGCCACCAAATCATCCCAGCGCCACAGCTAATGTAGCACACAGCTTCCAAATTTTACAGTACTGGTGAGAACACAGCAAATTTGATAGGAAAGCTGCATAGGAGCTCACACAGCTCAGCGAACTAAACTAGTAATACTGAAGGCTCAACTGGCACCAATCAGCTCTAAGCCTTTAGCAACACCATTGTCAGATATAACAGCTATCACAAATTGATTTTACTGATATTAAAAATCAAAGACAAACAAAAAAGTTTGCTTTGGTTACCTATGTTGGCAAACATCAAATTATGTCAAAAATTTAATAGTGTAAAACAAGTGTTTTACCGAGGTTTCTGTGAGTAAGATTCAGGAAGAATTTTTTTTTTTCTCTTTTGGGTCACACCCAGCAATGCTCAGGGGTTTCTCCTGACTGCACTCAGGAATTACTCTGGCGGTGCTCGGGGACAATGTGGGATGCCAGAGATAGAACCCGGCCGGCACAGCCGGCCGCGCAAGGCAAACACCCTACCTGCTGGACCATTGCTCTGGCCCTCGGGAAGCATTTTTAAGATGACTTTCTAACACAGGGCCTCACAAGACTGGATAGATGTCAGCTAGGGCTGTAGGATTTGCCAAGTTGGAGAATTTGTCAACAAAATCATTTCTACAGTTATAGGCAGGAAGCTTCCTCATGAGTATCTTTGTAAAACTGCTTAAGTGTCTTTATAACATGCTAGCTGGTTTCTCACAAAATAAGCAATTCAAGAAAAAAAAAGTCACAATGATGACTTACAAAGAGACAGGAGAAACTGTCATTTCTGCCATAGCTATACATTAGAAACAAGTCACTAAGTTCCCTTCACACTCTAATTAGTCTTTCCTTTTGAAGGAAAATATCGTTAACAAATTGCAGCCAGGGGCTGGAGCGATAGTCCAGCGGGTAGGGCGTTGGCCTTGCACAAGGCCAGCCTGTGCCGGCCGGGTTCGATCCCGGCATCACATATGGTCCCCGAGCACTGCCAGGAAGTAATTCCTGAGTGCAGAGCCAGGAGAAACCTCTGAGCATTGCTGGGTATGACCCAAAAAAAAAAAAAAAGAACAAAAAATAAACACAACTGTTCATAAGTCTAAACTTCTTTTTACAGCCCAAAGCGTTCAAAGATGTGTGTTTGATTGCTAGACTATCAATAACTTTTTACTATATTAATAAAATAATAAAAGGAAAGTTCCTCATCTCAAAGGAAGTATAGTCCATATAAAAACTTTAGAGTAAATAAAAAGCCAATACCTAGTTTATGCAGAAAACATAATTAACATACCAAATATATACTAAACATGAGAACTATGATCCATGTAAGGGGTATGTCTGGAATGCCACAGTGACTCAGCATAGGAAATAAACATTCCTATGATTCATCATATCAATAAGCTACACTGAGAGAAATGTTTCATCACTTACCCATGATGCCAAAAACATTTAATAAAATTTAACAGCCATTTCTAATTCACTCTCAGTTCCTCTCAAAATCCCTAAAAGACAGACATACACACCGATCAAAATCCCTAAAGAGACAGACATACACACCGACTTAGAAAATCAGAAAAAGATATTTTCACTTAAGTCAGAAAGCGACACAGAATTCTTCTACTGATAATGTTATTGCATAATGATCAGAAGTTCGGGAAAAGAAACAAAGGTAAACATGAGAAAAGCAAATACATACTTTCACACGTATATGTCAGGAGAAATCAATAAGCACGAGAGGACATGCCGAGGGCAAAATGATTACAGAATCTGAGCATTCCTTGAGTACTCTGAAACATTAAAACCACACACACCGAGATTGGGCAATAGTACAGCAGGCAAGGCACTCGCTTTCCACACAGCAGCTAAAGTGTGTAGCCCCCAGCAAACAAGCAGAATATCTACACACAATCAAACAGCAGTGCACTCTTCAGCAAGTATCACGATCCAAAGAATGCAGTTCCGGAACACATCATAACAGAATACTAGCAAGGAAACCTGGCAACCCCTAGCAAGCACCAAAGCCAAATTTGCAGATACCACAACAAAGAGTGAATGTTACCCCCAGGTATTGCAATAACATCATCATCAAAGGTGGGGCTGGGGGAGGAACCAATAGGTGAGAGAAGACAGAGCAAAAATTTGGGAAATAATTAGAGATAAAAATAAAAACTGAATACAAACACCCATGGGATTCAGAACACCAATAAATACTGAGCAAAAATTTATTTCTATAAACACCTACATTAAGATGAACATTTCAAATAATACAAATTCAGGGGCGGGGCAATAGCACAGCGGGTAGGGCGTTGCCTTGCACAGGGCCGACCTGGGTTTGATCAGGGGGTCGAGGCAATAGCACAGTGGGTAGGGTGTTTGCCTTGCACAGGGCCAACTGGGGTTTGATCCCCAGCATCCCATGTGATCCGCCAAGCTCAGCCAGGAGTAATTCGTAGCGAAAAGACAGGATCAACCTCTGAGCATCAACAGGTGTGACCCAAAAAAAGAAAAAAATACAAATTCAGAGAAATTCTACTACTAAACTTCATTACTTAACTTTTATTTTATTGGATGCTAATATTTCAGGCCAATTTAGTGTGTTGGCATCGGAAATCAAGACAGGTTTTACTGAAGTTAAGTATGAGTGGGGAAAGTAGAAGGTTGGGCCATACTCCCTCCACGAAAAACTTTTTTTTTTCGCCTTGCATGTTTGATCTGAGTTTGATCCCCAACACCCCACAGAGTTCCCCAAGCCCCACTATAGGAGCTAGGAGTGAGCTTTAAACAATGCTTGGTATGGTTCAAAAAAAAACAAACAAAAAAAGGCATAGTTCTTTTAGGAACTGTCTTCCCATTCTTTGGAAACTGAAAACAGTACCACTAAGTAGCCTAATACGTATTATCGACCTGTGCACTATGCTATTATTTATCACAGTTAAGATCATAGCATGCATCAAACAGAAATAAGTCTTCAGAGAACAAGTCATCTGAGTTTATTAGAAAGCTAAATAAAGAGCGAAAATTGCTAAAAGTCCAAATAAAAGGAATAGAATAAAACAAGTGCAAACAATTTTACAAACTTATTAGACTATTTTTGTAAAGATTCACAGAAAAGCTGAAACCTCAGCCTAGTCCTAGAGAGGTTTAAAACAGCCTAATATGGTGAATAATGACTCGCAGAGAAGCAGCACCAAGGCACAGGTGTTCCCGGCCGCTGGCAGTGACTGTCAAGCACCAGGTCTTGCGCTCTGCACTTACCGCCATGTATGGTCTGCACCCAGCATCTCGTGTCTTGGCAATGGAGTCCACAAGCTGTCCACTGATGCCAAAGTCACAGAGTTTAATATTTCCACTTCTGTCCAGAAGAATATTAGAAGGTTTGATATCTGCAAGTGGTAGATATCATTCAATGTACAAATAATAATTAGCTGTATTCAGACATCCATTTAAACAAAAAAATTATGCAAAATCTCAGATAATAAGTTGGCACGTCCTTACAATGAAGATACAAAGATGCAAAATATTTTCATTAATGGCATATAATCATTATTCTTCATTAATCACATATACTTATTATCCAATGGGAAAGATTTCTTTGCTCCTGAGACATCCACACAGGAAAAGAGCTGCTGCCATTTCTTCAAACGTCTGCTGAGAAGGTAGGCCGTTTGCCTTGCACACAGCTGGCCCAGATTCAATCCCCAGGATCCCATATGGTCCCCAAAGCACCGCCAGGACTAATTCCTGAGTGCAGAGCCAGAAGTAACCTGAGCACTGCCGGGTGTAACCCAGAAAGGCAAAAAAAGGGGACAAAAAAGTTTTCATGACTAGCATGACCCAAACGTTCCACTCTTCCCACTCAAAACAACTTCAGTGAAACCTATCTTGATTTCCCTACACCAACACTCTAAACTGACCTGAAACATTAGCATCCAATAAAATAAAAGTTAAAGAGAGAAGTTCTTCTGCTATACATATCAATATTTCATAAAGGCTTATACAGTGACAGATTATAGAACATAATTTTTCTATTAAAAATATTTACTTATTAATATTAAAAAACCATACCCACCTCTGTGAATAATTTTCAAGTTTTCTTTTAAGTGGTTTAGTGCTTTCACAGTCTAAAAGAGAAAGGCAGAAGTACATTAACAGTTTCTATATAGTGAAAAATAAGTAACAGTTGCCCACAACCAGTTTCAAACTTGTACAGTGGATACAAGCCTTCACTCACTTGCAGCCAAACCAAACACAACACCCTATATAGTCCCCGGCTCACCAGGAACAACAAGAGCAAGCCCTGTACACAGTGGCCTCCAAACAACACACATTTTTCTTAGTTCAGTGGTTCAATATTCTGTTGTTTCATTCTGGGGCCACTTCTAGTTGTGTGCGGGGACTCCCTCCAACTCAGTGCTCGGGGCTCAGTCTCCATGGTGCATGCAGTACCAAAAATCAAGTACAGGAACATACGCGAAAACTGATCTTCCACTGAGCCAGTCCTGACCCCTCTCCATTTCTTTCCACTTTTCTATTTAAATAAAGATGTTCAATGGCCACTTTGATTCTGAAACCTTAGTCCTTTGATATACTGATCACACAGCAAAAAAATAAATATGGTGATTTACAATTTGTTTAATGCTGTATGTTTCTTGTACCTTCTATATCACAAAAACAAACATAACTAAGAGTCTGAGTTTATGCTCAACCCTAATTTAGTTAAGTTTAATGAAATTCTCAGTTTCTCAGTTATTTGTGCGCAGTGATTTTTGCAGAGCATGAGTAACTCTGTTCACAGTAATGGCAAATTATCCAGAGTCTCTGCCATGTCTTGATCACAGTTTACCAAAAGAAGTAATCAGTGGTTTATTCAGGTGTGGAGGGAATAAATACTTGCATTTCAAAATACACAATCGCAAACTGAAAAAAGAAATGACAGGCCAAGCCCTTGCTATAAATATTCAAAGCTCTACTTCCAGCAAGTTGCTCAGTATTAAAGGCATTTGAGTTCAAATTTAACAAAGTAATTTTAATGGCATACTTAGTACAGTAAAAAGCAAGTCTAAAAATGTCAAATACACAAATTATTTATTACTCTAGCTATAATATATATTGTAGAATATAAAATCAATTTATTTTCTTTCATGATAATTCCTGTCATAAAGCAGTTAAGATTGGTATTGTAGAATCAACTGCTTGGTTTAAATCATTTACTTATGCCTACTGATTTTCAAAGTAAATCAATCACTTAAAATCTCCAAATCTCAAATTTGTCATCTGAAAGGAAGAAATTACACTATTTACCAGAGTTTCAATGAAGGAAAAAGATCAAGAGACCTTGGGCAGATGCAAATAAGTACTTCATAACCATTAGCTAACATCACTATTCTATTATCATAGAACTATTCTATTAATAGTATTCCTAATGAATATTATTAATTTCCAACAGTGGACTGGCATGCTTTAGAGGCCTAAATTGATCACAATAAAATTTTATATGCAAATCTAAATGATGTTTTTAATATATATATATCCAAATAAAGTTTCAAATATCTTTTATAAAATCTGGTTTATAAAACATCTAAATTTAAGCTTTATTTCAGCTAGGTAACAAAAAACTAACATTAGAACTATGGATTTTAGAAAAGTTTCATCCAATTTTTAAAATTCTAGTTATATGTACATATTTATCTAATAACTAAATTCACAACAGACTAATTTTTTTTTTTTTGGCTTTTTTGGAGATGCTTAGGGTTACTCCTGGCGGTGCTCAGGGGACCATACAGGATGCCGGGGATCAAACCCACCATGCAAGGCAAACACCCTACCCACTGGACTATCACTCCGCCCCCAGACTACTAATTTTTAACATTAATCTTTAATAATTTAAAAGGAAGAAGCTGGAAGGCTGGAGAAATATAACCCTTGCCCTCAACTGACATGGCTGAAATCCCAGAAGTCTCCCAAGCACCACCAGGAGAGATAACTGAGCACAAAGCGAGGAGTAAATCCTGAATATCATTGAGTGTGGCCCAAGTCCAAAATCTCCAAAAACGGGGGCCAGAGCAAGAGTACAGTGGGGAGGCCGTTTGCCTTGCACACGGTCAACCTGGGTTCGATCCCCGGCATCCCATATGGTCCCCCCGAGCACTGCCAGCAGTAATTCCTGAGTGCAGAGCCAGGAGTAACACCTGAGCATTGCCGACGTGACCCAAGAAGAAAAAAAGAATCCCCAAAAAAGGATGAACTGGAAGTTATTAACATTATTACAGAAGTAGAAGATGTAAACATGGGAGAGAGATAATTATATGAGAACAGATTACCTATTTTCAATTTCCTATAAAATTTACTTTACACATGAATGAACTCTGGTCACCATCAACACAGATTAATCATTAGTTGTTTCTAAGAATTTTATTGATTTTATTCTATCCAAAATAAATTCCTTTGAAAAAAAATTGTGCACATTTATTAAGCCTGAATGACCCAACTTCAAAGAAAATGACCAGAACTTCACATTAAAAACCTCAAAACTATAAACACATAGGCTAAAAAGTGATTGTCTAAATCAGCAGTGAAGCTGGATACTGCTAATGCTAATCAAAAATATAAACAGGAGGGGCCGGAGTGATAGCCCAGTGGGTAGGGCGTTTGCCTTGCACGCGGCGGCCTGTGCCGGCCCGGGTTCAATCCCCGGCGTCCCATATGGTCCCCGAGCACCGCCAGGAGTAATTCCTGAGTGCAGAGCCAGGAGTAACCCCTGAGCATTGCCGGGTGTGACCCAAAAAAGCAAAAAAAAAATAAATAAATAAATAAAATTAAAAAAAAAAAATATATATATATATATATAAACAGGAGGCTAGAGAGATAGCAGAGTGAGAACCGCTAGCCTTGTAAGCAGCTGACCCCAATACCACCTATGGTCCCCCTCAAGTTCTGACATGGGTAATCCCTAAGCACAAAGTCAGGAGGAAATCATGAACACAGCCAGTTGGGACCCAAAATGCAAAATAAATAATTTAAATAGTTTATATTCTCTTGTATAAGCCTTAAACAACACTTTGCATACAAGTTTTAATAAAAGGGCTTCAAGGAAACCACTGTAATGCCAAAACTTTAGCAATGACTGTAACAAAAGGTGACAGAATAAAAATAAACACAATTGTTTCTTCTACTCTTATTTACAGCACATTCTGTCACGGTTCATTGTGATTTAATGAAAAAACACTGTCAAGAGTCACTGTATTTTGAAAGTTATTCTAATGACTTCTTAATTACCCTTTAAAGTGATTTTTTGTCTCTTTTCTTAAAAATAATTATTTTTTAGAAATACCATTAACATTCTATGAAGGATATTCAGATATGTGCATTCAAAATCCCAGGAGATTATTTATAGAACTATATATATATATATATAGAATGAACAATTTGAAAAGCAGGTACTTACTGCTAAAGTGATTTTGCCTAAAATTTCTTCTGGAATAACATCATCTAATACACTATATACATATTTGTAAAACTTATCAAACGAGGTAGACATGAGTTCCATACAGATCCAACAGTCACCCTATAAAATAACAAATATCTATTATTCCAATAAATCAATACTATCATCATTCTTTAATACAAAGCAGGTGCATAATGAGAAGCCATTTTTAAACCTCTAACTAGTGATATACATGCACATATATATAGCTCTTGTTTAAGCCACATATAGACCATTCTCATGTTTAAAGACAAATTTATTTCTCCAGTATTAAATGGAAGAAAAATATCTTAGAAAACCTTTGTACTTTAAAAGAAAGTTTAAATTTTATCACAATTAAACATAAAAAAGTTCTATAAAAAGCTATTTTATTCTCCCTATCAAAGGAAATAAATTGCAGTGACCATGTTCTAAAAAAAACTCTTGAATTAGTTAAGAAAGAATGCATAAAGCAAATGCACTAACTGACTTATTAAGATTTTAAGGTCATAAAGGCTGGTGGTGCATCCTGGAAGGGGCTGCAGGTTCTGGCCCTTGCCTGCTCCCCCAACAGACTCAGGCCGGAAAACCTCCCGCACCACAGCAACAGCCATTCTCGAGGTCTGGACTCCACAGCTCAACAGAACCCCACCCAAGAGATAAGCCAAATTCAAGCCCAGGTATGCAGGATTCAGCAGCCAAATTCACCAGGATTCCCAGGGAGGTGGGACCCTTCCCTCACCTTGGTCCCCTCCACAAAGGCCTGGAGGGCCCACCCAGGACTGCGGCTGATGCTATCAGCCAGATACAAGGTACACAGGTGCAGGGCGGAGCTTCTGTCCGCCCGCCCCTGTGCTAGGCTGATGGGGCATCCCGGAAGGGGGGGCAAGTTCTGGCCCTTGCCTGTCCCCCTCCACCTTCAAGCACAACCACAGCCATTCTCAAGTTGTACACTGTGGAGCTGGACAGAGTCCCAGTCCCATGGCAATATCTCCAAACCAGGTATACTGATCTAACAGGCATCCCGTCACTTTTCATAGAAACATAAGTGTGTGGACAGGATGTGTGGTTTGTGGGAACATATTGAAGATTTCCTACACGGTGGGCTCAGGTGGCACAATGGAGATTTAACAATCTCCAATGACTTTTGATTAATATGGTCATAAAATTAATCAACTGTGTTTAGAGAAGTGGCACCAATGAGCAGTAAGTATAGAATAGATTGTCAGTGTATGCTTAGGACAAGCTCAAAAAGAGGTTGAGATATATGGGAAATAGGTGGCATCTGTAGGTGCAATGGTGGTGTCTGGAGTTGACAGTTGAAAATCACTGTGTTCTGGAAACCCAGAAAGTGAATCTAAGAACAGAATCGGCAAGACTCCCAAACAGCAACAACCACAACAACAACAAAAGCGATGACTTCGTCAATACCATTTCCTTATATGGGCTGTAACAATCAACATAGTTGATGCCAGCTAAGGGAGGAGGCAAGGGGATGGGGGATGGTGGGAAATGCGGGTCTCGGGTGGTGGTGGAACACACAGGTGGTGGGATTGGTGCTGAACAATGAGTCTTTCTAACAACCGTTTAGGGTCTACGGCCTTACCACCATATTCAGGCCATACCACCCTGAACGCGCCCAATCTCGTGTGATCTCGGGCCTGGTTAGTACTTGGATGGGAGACAACTGTATCGGGAAAAGCTTTGTACTTTGTAAATCAGTGTTTAAAAAAAAAAAGGAAAAAAATATTCTAATGTCATAATTTAAAAAGTAATCCCTGAGTCAGGGATATGGCTCAGTAATAAAGCCGCTTTTTTTCATGAGTAATACTCCAGGTTTTGTCCCCTGAAGTGAATTAAAAATTAAATGTATAAAATATTTAATTTTTGTTCAACTAAATAATACAACTAAACTAAAAAAACTATTTAATTTTTATTAAACTAAACAATTTTTTTTAAAAACTAAGCAAAATAACAGAAGAAAAATAAAAATGAAACAAAACTAAAATCTCTAATTGATTTTGAATTTAGGTCTACCCCACTCTCAGTGTCTTATTACCCAACTCTTTCCTCTGCAGCCCTTATCATATTTTATTGTAAAGTATGGTTTTCTTACTTGGTCTTTGGTGACCTATCTATCTTTCTTACTAGAATATCACTCTACTAGTAAAGGGTCTGATATAAAATTCCTTACATAATTACTTTCTTACTAAAATTTAAGCAGCATTATTCAAAATTATTGCCTGCACTATAAACTGCTTCAAACCCATTTGAAAACAATTTATTTGACAATAAAACAAAAGTATACTCTTTGATAGCCATCCCATGGCTAAGTTTGTTAACAATATCCGTAAATGACTAAAAGAAAAGAACAAAATTAGAAACCACAAGGTTAATACGTTATTAAAGTGATTCTCTAAACTCAAGTCATTTTAAAACTACACAGCTCATGAGAGATTTACATAAAAATATAGCATATAAGCAAATGTCATGACTAAAATGTTGCATGGGTTCAACATGAAGGACTACAAACTACCTTATGACCACTATTAGCTAAAGAGATTTTGTATGTTTTTAATAATCTATGGATCTATCTCAGGAACTGTCTAAGCTTACATCTGCGCTAGATACTTTAGAAGAGATGCACAAGGAGACGGCTCAAGGGCCGGAGCGAAAGCTTTGCATGAAAAGCCCTGGGTTAATCCTCAGCACAACATGGCCCCCCAAGCAGCACCAAGAATGACCCCTGAGCACAAACCTGAGCCTAGCTCTGAAACACTATCAGATGTGGCCCCAAGATCAAAGTCAAATGTTTCACGGTGGTATAATAAAAAATTTTTTAAAAAAATCAAAAGTCAGGGGCCGGAGCGATAGCCCAGCAGGTAGGGCGCTTGCCTTGCATGTGGCCGGCCTGTGCCGCCCGGGTTCGATCCCCGGCATCCCATATGGTCTCCCGAGCTCCGCCAAGAGTAATTCCTGAGTGCAGAGCCAGGAGTAACCCCTGAGCATTGCTGGGTGTGAACCAAAAAAAAAAAAAAATCAAAGTCAAATAATAAAATAATGTACATTAAAGTAAAACGGCTAACCCAGAGCAAGAGCAACATTCCTTATTCGTAATAGTGTCATGAACAGCCACGTTACCTCTTTTCCTTTCAATGCCTACGAAGAATCATATGTTGTAATGCGTATTAAAATGAGTAAAAACATTCTTACAATAAAAAGCACCTACATTCACCTAATAAAAATTTCAAAGAACGTTTGTGTGATACATATCTATCAGTGCATTTTCACTTATATTTTCCTTAAGACTTTTTCCTCTGTCTCTTTTAATTGTGTGCTTTTGCAGAATGAACCAACAAAAGACTTAGTAAAACTTTTCACCCCCAAACACAACTTGCATTGTTTACTTTAAAGACATAAAGATATCTCAGGAGGCATAACAGAAGTTTCTTTACAGAAAAAACTGTTTCATTTCATCTACTGAGAAAATGAGTAAAAAGATCACTTATATCAATAATATGACAGGCTTGACTTCTTTTAAAACTTTTTTATTATACCACTGTGCGATATACAACTGAAAAGATGTTCATGATTGAGTCTCAGTCATACATTTTCCCAGCACCCGTCCCTCCACCAGTGCCCTATTCCTACCACCAATGTCCCCAATTCTTTTACCCCTCCCTCCAGTCTGCCTCTAGAGCAGGAACTCTCTCTCTTTCTCTTCTCTCTCTCTCTCAGACACACACACACACTGTGGCTTGCCCTACAGACATTTGTGAACATTTAATGTTCAGTTCTAGTGTGGCGTTAACATTTCCCATAATTAGTAGAGCACTAGTATATATTTATATAACACTAATGAATGCAGTCATTCTATATCTGTCCTTTACCTTCTGACTAATTTCACTAAGCATGATACTCTACATGTCCATACATTTGCTTGTACATTTCTTGACTTCGTCTTTTCTGACAGCTGCATAGTATTCCACTATGTAGATGTACCACAGTTTCTTTAGCCAGTTTCTGTTCTCGGGTATTCAGGTTGTTTCCAGAGTCTGGCTATTGTGAACAGTGCTGCAAATGAACATCGAAGTGCAGATAGTGTTTCTGATGTGTTTTTGGATCTCCAGGGTATATTCCCAGGAATGGTATTACTGGATCAAATGGGAGCTCAATATCTAGTTTTTCGAGGAATGTCCATATTGTTTTCCAAAAGGGCTGGACCAATAAGCACTCCCACCAACAGTGGATGAGAGTCCCTTTTCCCCAGTATCCATGCCAACACTGGTTGTTCTTACTCTTCTGGAAGAGTGCTAGTCTCTATGGCGTGAAATGATACTGCATTGTTGTTTTGATTTGCATCTCCCTGATGATTAGTGATAAAGAGCACTTTTTTTTTTTTTTTTTTTGCTTTTTGGGTCACACCCGCGATGCTCAGGGGTTACTCCTGGCTCTGCACTCAGGAATTACTTTTGGCGGTGTTCAGGGAACCATATGGGATGCCAGGGATCGAACCCAGGCCGGCATAGGCGGTCCACGTGCAAGGCAAACGCCCTACTCGCTGGGCTATCGCTCTGGCCCCAGAGCACCTTTTCATATGCCTTTTGGCCATTCAAGTTTCTCCTTTTTTGAAGTTTCTGTTCACTTCTTCTCCCCATTTTTTGATGGAGTTGGCTGTTTTCTTCTTGTAAGGTTCTACCAGTGCCTAATATATACTGGATATTAACCTCTTATCAGATAGTGAGTGAATATTTTTTTCCAGTCTGTGGGCTCTCTCCATATATTGGTCATTGTTTCTTTTGAGGGTGCAGAGGCTTTCAATTTTATATAATTCCATTTATCTCTGCTTTCATTAGCTGTATCAGTGATGTTTTGTCTTTGAAGATGCCTTTAGATTCGATGTCGTAAAGCATTTCCCCTATGTTTTCTTCTATGTACCTTATGGATTCATGTCTGATGCTGAGGTCTTTGATCCATTTTGATCTGACCTTGTGCATGGTGTTAGAAGAAGGTCTAAGTTCATTTTTTACATGCAGCTGCCCAGTTTTCCCAGCACCACCTGTTGAAAGGGTTTTCTTTGCTCCACTTAATACTTTTTGCTCCATTATCAGAGATTAAGCAATCATATATTGGAGAGTGTGTTACAGGATATTCAGTTTTATTCCATAGATCTACAGGCCTGTCTCTACACCAATACCATGCCGTTTGATTACCACTGCTTTGTAGTAGAGTTTGAAGTTGGGGAAAGTGATACCTCCCATCTTCTTTTCCCAAGGATTGCTTTACCTATTTGTGGAGTTTTTTTATTCCATACAAATTTCAGGAGTGTTTGGTCAATTTCTTTGAAGAATGTCATGGTTATCCGTATAGGGGCCACACTGAATTTGTATAAAGCTCTAGGAAGTATTACCACTTTGATAATGTTAATTAGGCCTGACTTCTTATCCAGGGTCTTCTCTACTTTCTACTCACAGAAGCTTGGGCATCTCATGCTCCTCTAATATAAAACAGGACTGTTCTTCTGGCCCTAATGGCCTAGTATAAATAAAATGCCTGGTAAGTGCTAAAATGTGTGTGTGTATATACATGTACATGAATATCGCAGCAATAAATACCACATAAAGTCCATACGTTATATACATATATTGCTATGTTAAATTTTTGTGCCACACTCAGCAATACCCAGGGTCTGTACTCCCGGGTCTGTGCTCAGAGACTATATGTGTGCTGGGAATCAAAGCAGGGCCAGTCCCATGCCAGTCCCTAACTTGACAATTTCCTGTACTATCTCTCTGGCTCCTGAAAATGTAATTAAGAAAATAAAGTGGTAAAAAAGGCAGACCCCTGGTGGTGGGCCTGGTGTTGGAAGGTTATATTCATGAAACTATCATTAAGAGTATTGCAAATCACAGTGCCCTGTAAAAAAAAAATGGAGGAAAAAAAAAAAGAAACAAGTAGGAGGGATGGAAAAACAGGACAGCAAATAAAGGATAAAGACAGACAGATGTGGGAGCAGGAAAATACAGGTAAGAAGTAAGCTGAACTGAGGATGAGAAGAGGCGGTACAAACCACAATTGCTCAAAAAGGCACACGACTTAATGTTTATTTCCTCTAGAAATTCCTTTTATCTATTCCTGATAATATATAATGCAAAGGGCTAGAGCAGATGCTTTACATGTCATAATCCCAGATTCAATTTCTGGTACCACATGGTCCTTCTGAGCACTGCAAGAGTGATCCTCAAGCACTAAGTCAGGACACCCCCTCTCCCTCCACCACCACCATACACCCACATACAATGTGTAGCCCACAATAAAAATTAAACTAAATCAAAACTTTTAAATTGAATGACCAGTTGCCTCAAGTGGTACAGCACCTGAATGTCAGTGCTTCAAGGGCTACCAGTTGTAACACTGCAGCAACAAAGGAGAAAATAATGACAACCTCATGACTGAGAGTCATGAGGAGTGAATAGCTCTCTGGGGACAAATGTGACGATACTCCTAAAGCTGAAGATACTCATTTCGCTTATCCTAACAATTATATGTCCAAGCATATGTTACAGAAATGTAACCGAGTTATCAAGCAGAGATATGCAAAAGAATGTTTATTTGTATACTTTATACCAAGACAGGGTATGAGGAAATATTTCCCAACTCATTCTATTAGGCTGTCTTTATACCAATGCAAAAGCCAAACAAACAAAAAAACCCGACAGATTCATACCTTTCATAAACATAGATATAAATCTTTCAAGTAAAATTTTATACAAAACTATATTTTCAAACTATGTTTTCATTCATCTTAGAAATACAAGGCTGGTTTAAAATTTGAAAAAATCCATTCATGCTTTTATTATCTTTAAAAAGCTTAAAATGCCATAAGATAATCACACGGGAGTAGAAAAAGGAATCTGACAAAACTCTAAGAACCATCTCTGATTAAAAAACCTTTCAGCAAATTAGCAATAGAATGAGGAAAAGGGAGTTTCTTCAACCTGATAAAAAGAATTTTCAAAAAAGAAGGGGGCCGGAGCAATAGTCCAGCAAGTAGGGAGTTTGCCTTGCACGCAGCCGGCCCATGCTGGCCAGGTTCGATTCCTGGCATCCCATATGGTCCCCTGAGCACCACCAGGAGTAATTCCTAAGTGCAGAGCCAGGAGAAACCCCTGAGCATTGCCAGGTGTGACCCAAAAAAGCAAAAAAGAAAAGAACTTTTAAAAAAAAATCATATTGCATGTTCCATGTCTTTTAAGTTTTTCATATCAATAAAATTTTATTACAATCCCTTTTCTGAATTAGCAGATATTTAAGCAATATCTACAAATTTTTTTTTTTTTTTTTTTTTTGGTCGCACCCGGCGATTCTCAGGGGTTACTCCTGGCTCTGCACTCAGGAACTACTCCTGGCTGTGCTCGGGGACCATATGGGATGCCGGGTCGAACCGTCGGCAAGGGCCGGCTACGTGCAAGGCAAACGCTCTACCCGCTGGGCTATCGCTCCAGCCCCATATTTTCTAATATAAAAACAATATTCCTTTTCTTAGAAGACTTTGATAGGTCTATTCAATTTTTTAAAAATTATCTCTACTCTAAATTTTACATTTGTCAGCTTTACAATTTCATATAAAATCTAAAATGTATTAGAGGCTTTTTAATTTTACTAATGACATGATCATTACCACAATGAGACGCAAATATCTGGAGCCAAAGAGATAGTAGTGGGAAGGGTGTTTGCCTTGCATGTGCTGACCCAGGTTTGATCCCCAGCATGCCATAAGGTCCCACAAGCACCAGAGCCAGGAGTAACCCTTGAGCATCGCCATGTGTGACCCAAAAAGCAAATTGAAATAAAGAAATGAAATAAAATGTAATGAAATATATTTTAGATGCCAGGGTTCAAAACTTATGTAAATGAGGACATTATAGTATTAATTTTTTTAATTTTCTATTTACCAGGGTTAAAATTATATAGTGACCAGCACAAACTGAGTGGCACTGATTTATTTTCTGTTAATTTCATTTGCCATTCCTTTAAGTTTTGTTGGAGGAAGTAATATGAAGCAAATTTGTTATGTGTCTGCGAAAGTGGGCAGGCCAAGAGCTGGGAGGCGGGGAAGCTGGAACATCAGTGGAGAGAAGGTTACTTTGGTAGTAGGAAGATTGCTGTTGGAAGATTGTTATATGAAAGAACTGTATCTGAAACAACACTGTAAGTCACAGTGTTTTAATAAAAAGAACAATTTTAAAAGCACTGGGCTAGAGAGATATTACTGGAGGTAAGATGCTTGCTTTGCATGTGGGTGACACCCACCCACCCTTTAATCCATGGCACTGCATTGCATTGCCAGGGTCACTCCTGACTACAGAATCAAACTGACACGGAGTTATGCCAGGTACACCCCAAACACCTTCACCTAAATAAAAAAGAACATACTGCTAAGTGTATACAAAGATAAGCCCAAGAAGGGGAATCTTTGCAAATCATAACCTAACAATTAACTGGTGTCCAGAATGAAGTTTAAAACTCCAAACTCAGTTAGAAAAATATACCCTCCAAAATCAATAAAAGATATTTAAAAAAAAAACCTGGAAAAGACACACAAAGAAGACATGTAGCTGGTAAATAAACCACAGAAAAATCTGTAGAATATATTAGTACTGTAGGAATGCAAATTAAAAATAGAAACAAATTCTGCAAAAAATTATAATATCAAAAAATTACAAAGATAACCATACCAGGTGCTAGAAAAGATACGGAAGAACCAGAACTCTCATATGCTACTGTAGCTCTAATAAATAGTGCTACTCTAGAAAAGTTTTTTCACATTTTAAAAGTTATAAAATAGGTCTACAGAGATAGTTCAACAGAGTAAGGTGTTTGCCCTGCAACCCAGGTTTTATGCTTGGCAGCCCAGATGGTTCCCCAAACTCCACCAGGAGTGATCCCTGAGTACAAGTCAGGGGTAAGTCCTAAGCACTGCCAGGAGAAGCCCAAAATAAAATAAAAACAAGTTAAACTTAAACCTACATAATGATCCAGTCATTACATACCAGACAACAATTTGAAAAACTGAAAACTAATTAGACTTTAGGAAGACAAGCTAATTAGACTTAAGGAAGAAAGTAAACGCCTTAACTCCATTTACATAAATTCTAGCAAATGCAGACTGCTCTATACAGGGCAGATAGAAAGCAGATGTGTGGCTGCCTAAGGACAGGGTCGACAGAGGAGAGGTAACTTAGACTCACTGAGCACAAGAAATCACATAAGGGATGTCCATTGCTTGATTATAGTGACAATTCTAAAGGGAAACACACTATTTCAAACTAATTAAATAAGTGTAGCTTATTTTATGTCAATTTTATTGTATTTAAAACTGGCAAGATGGAGAGGTAAAGGAAAAGGAAATGAAGGAGGGATATAAAAGGGAAGAGACGATCAAGTTCAAGTATATTTGCCTTCAATATAACTTTCTATAACCAAGTTACTCAGAATACTAATTCCAATACTGAACTGTTCCAACTGCAAGAATATATGAAATGAGGATTTCCTTATTACTGGCTCTCCCTGTGCCCAGCTGATCATGAGGCGCCTGGGAGGGATGCGGGTTATAGCCCTGGCCTGCCACCCCAGCAGAGCCTCACAAAAGCCAGAGGAACCCCCACACCATGAGGGCCACTATTTTCCACATCCGACTCCCTTTCATCAGAACTCCACCCAGAAGAAGAGCTGATCACAGCCCGGCTTGTCAAGACCCAACCTGCAGCAATCTTTTTCAAATCAGCCCAGGTATGCTGATCCAGAGACTCACATACATGGGGCAGAGCTGCTACCGGCTCTCCATGTGCCCAGCTAATCACAAGGCACCCAGGAGGGATGGCGGGTTCTAGCCCTGACCTGCCACCCCAGCACAGCCTCACAAGAAGCCAGAGGAACATCCACACCTTGAGGGCTGCTATTTTCCACCAGAAAAGAGCTGATCACAGCCCTGCTCGCGTGGCCACTTGCAGCCGCACAGTTCATCAATAAATGCTCGAGATCAGAGGTGACTACAAGAGTATCCCACGTGCACAGCAGAGCCTGGCAAGCTACCCATGCCATATTTGATATGCCAAATACCAGTAACAATTATAGACCTCATTCCTATGACCTGATGGAATGGTCTGAGGCTCTTTATGTTCCTGGAGTGAGCAGTTGCCCTTGGGCTCTACTAGCATGAGACAGGACGTATGGAGATGTTACTGGTGCCCACTTGAGCAAATCCATGATCAAAGGGAGGACAAGTGATACAAGTGATAAATTATGTATGTTTACATATTACATCTTTTAAATAATTCTAGTTTCAGTACTGGAATAATAAATGAGTCTTTTTAGCTAGAAGTTACTTTCATTGTTCAATACCTGTCAAAGTACCTTTTATCCCCCTGTATAGAGTGTGATAACAGATTTAGATACCTGGACAAATTAGTTATATAAGTAATTTATCTAATCAAATCCAAGCTGTACTTGAGTTCAGCTCAAGTCCAGAAAGAAATACATATTTTTGGAGACAGTGGTAACAAATCATTAACCCACTTCCATATAAATATTTATTCACTATACTAAACACACATAAAATATTCAAAAGTTTAATTACTAGCAAACAGCAAGATAATCTCTATATGTTAGCAGCACTAGTAAAAAAATATATATATTATAAACTCTTTGATTGATGCTTGGTTGAACCACACACACCAAAATCTGAAAACTGGTCCAGCATAAAAAATGTGAAATTAAATACTCTGTTGGGTTTCTCACAGTGAAAAGAATTAAAAGCATTTGGGTCTCTTGAAGCAATGACAATGTGGAAAGTCCTAACTGCATACATTTACTTACATTCTTTCCTTTCTTAAGCACAGAATTTGTATCTATTATTAGAACTGAAGATCATGTTGCCGAAAGAAAAATAACCCAGTTCTTTAAAGTGATCAAACTCAAAAAAAAAAAATGTTTCTAAGAAGGCTTATTAAATCTATTTCATATTTAAGTAATTTAATTTCACTCTATTTAATCTTTAATGGCAACTTCCTGTTCTCTAAAAACTTCATTTTTTATTAATCAGAAAGTATCCATTAGTTCTTCCACTCTAAGATCTGGAGGAGGGGAAGTTCGTGTTTAATTTAGGCACTTTATGACTTATGTGTAAGTCGTCATCTTCTCACACTCAAACACACAACTAAAAAGAGTGATCCATAAGCACAGATCCAGGAGTAAGGCCTGAGTACAGCCCAGTGTGGCCTCCAAACCGTTTGCGTAAACAGAACAGGGAGGTTTTTTTTGAAGATTAATTCTTTGCAGTCATCAGTTATGAGGCTTTGTAAAGTTACTACCCAGGTCTGTTTCCTTCCAGAAAAAGGAACATATAATACCACCAAATACACTGCAACTGTTGTAAATAGAATATATAAATGAAAGATACATGAAATCTATGAGCAGTCAATAGATGTCAGTACTGTGCTGAAGGAGGTACAGTGACGGCGCACTCTCAGTAACACCACTGCAAAGCACAATGCCTAAAAGACAGTAAGCGGGAAG
Source organism: Cryptotis parvus (assembly GCA_021461705.1). NCBI lineage: Eukaryota > Metazoa > Chordata > Mammalia > Eulipotyphla > Soricidae > Cryptotis > Cryptotis parvus. The sequence continues at coordinate 80,552 of JAJIBD010007309.1, read as the reverse complement.
GGAGGCTGTGGGGAAGGGGCGAAGGGAGGCTGGCAGGAGGGAAACTGGGGCATTGTGTCTGGAAATGTGCACTGGTTAAGTGAGGCATTTCAAACATTGTATGAAACTCAATCATGAACAACTTGGTAACATCCCACACTGATTCACTTAAAACATTTTTAATTTTAAAAGTATTAAAAAAAAGTCAGTCTCAACTCTTTCAATCTTTCTGATATAAAACCAAATTATATTTCACTATTCATGACATAAGGGTACATTTACAAGTATTTAGAAGTACTTAATATTCAGTATTTAACAATATTTAAAATCTATTCCAAGCTTTCTGATTTGTTTCCATACCCTTTTTAATCATGTATATCAATCTACCTTCTGTTATAAAATCAAAGTGCCACATTATAGAACCTCACTCTTCATAGGCTGCTTAATGATCAAATACATATGCAATAAATAAACTGGTGCGTACCAGTATGGTGGAAGTAAAATAAGAATAAGATATTCAGAATCAATGATGACATTTAATGAAACACTGGAAAACCTGATAGTGGAATCCAGTTTGAAAAAAAATAATTAGTATTGTTCTACACAATATCTGGAAAGGAAAATGACCAGAGGCTTTCTGATTATGAAGCTAGCACTCGTGATTTGGGGAAGAGGGAGATAGCAAGATTCTCACATAACATGAAGAAGCTACAGATTTCAGAACCATGCTCCTCTATCACTAAAATAACATAAACTATGTGGGTCCAGAATACAGGCAAGTAAATTGTCGTCTACTTGCACACTGATAAATGCACTAATAAATGGTGGGAAATGATGAAATAAGTCAGCAAATTTAAAGTGTCTGGTCAGAGAAATGAACATTCAAGTCATTACAAGGAATAAAATATGAATGAAAAGAAACCACATGTGACTACATTTAATAATTGATGAATCCAAAAAATAACCTTAATAATGATGCAGAATATTTCCACTAACATTATCTATTAAGGGCTACATTTTAAAAGGGACCTTACTCACTGCTACCGGAATGTAGACTGGTTCGGCCTTTTGGGAAAACAAGACAGACACTGCTCAAAAAACCAGGAATTGATCTTCAATTTGACTTAGCAATTCCACTTCTTAGAATATACCCCAGGGGCCCAAAAACATAACAGCAAGAAGACAACTGTACTCCTACTTTCACTGCAGCACTACTCACAACAGCAAAGACTGAGAAACCAAGGGCCCAAGAAAAGATGACTAGAAAAGGAAACCATGGTACATCTGCACAACAGAATATTACTGGGCCACAAGAAAAGATGAAATCATGCAATTTGCCACTATGTGGATGGTTCTGAGAGTACAGGCTGAGTGAAGTTAGAGGGAGAGAGGTGACTCAATGATCTCTACCATACAAGGGATATAAAGAATCATTAGCAGGGGAATAAGGCGTGTTCAAAGGCAATAGAAGTGAAGAACAGGAGAAGTGGTCTTCAGACAGAAGCTTACAGGGGGCTATTGGGAAAGAACAGGGTAAGGAAAAAAGAACACTACAACAATGATGGAGGGTGGGGTCACAGCAATAGCACAGCGGGTAGGATGTTTGCCTTGCGTGTTCCCAGACCTGGGTTCAATCCCGGCATCCCATATGGTCCCCTGAGCACCACCAAGAGTAATTCCTGTGTGCAGAGCCAGGAGTTAACTCCTGAGCTTTGCTGGGTATGACACAAAAAAAGAAAAAAAAGATGGAGAGAAGTGGTCACTCTGGAGGAGGAAGGAATGCTGAAAGTTGTACAGTGTCATGCATAAAATCCTATCATATGAACATCTTTGTAATTTTATACATCTCACGGTAGTATAATAAAATTTTTAAAAATATATCCTATCCTGATAGTACTGTAAAGCCATAGTACCAGAATCTATTAAATAAGTGCCTGTCATAGTGGTAGGCGGGCAGGTGGGAGGGCAACTAGGGACAATGCTGAAAGGACTGGTGTTGGAACACTGAAGCCCAATCATGAATAAATTGTAACTCAGAGCGATTAAACAAATTTTTAATTTAATAAAGGAGATCAAAAAAGTAAATAAATATGTTAGGATTGAGTGAAGGATTTGACTAACCTTTAAGATCTGTTCCAATGAGAAGAGTTTCTATCTCTTTAATCAAGGTTACATTTAGGCATATTTATGGTATCCAGTAACTACAAAAAATCCTAAGACTACATATTGTTGGTAACTTATCCCCAAAGAAGAGATAGGCCGAAGGAATGGTGCTAGTATAAACTGGTTTTCTTACCAATTCAAATAGCCCAATCAGCTCAACTTAGCATTTTTAAAATACGAGCTTGTTTCTACTCACCTAACAAAGTATCACAGGTCACTTAAAATACCGTAAGAGTATCTGATTCTTTTATTGCTCCAGAATTAGTCCCTACTAGCAATTTCCTGCTTTAGCCAGATGACTGGAAAGGGTTGGCAGTTGGAAGAAGAAATGATAACCGAGAAACAAGATCATGAGACCAAGAATTTAGGTTTCAAACTTTAACATAAAATTCTTAATGAAGGGCTGGAGCGATAGCCCAGCGGGTAGGGCGTTTGCCTTGCATGCAGCCGGCCGTGCTGGCCCAGGTTCGATCCCGGCATTCCATATGATCTTCCGAGCACCGCAAGGAGTAATTCCTGAGTGCAGAGCCAGGAGTAGCCCCCTGAGCATTGCTGGGTGTGACCCAAAAAAAAAATTCTTAATGAAAGAATTAGATCAAATAAATTCTCTTCTCTTTTTAGATGTCCTTAAGTCTGGGTAGGGACATACATATGCAGCTGGAAAAGAGTGAGCAAACACTAAACAAGGCAAAAGGGTTAGGCAGGCAGGGGGTTGCTCCAAAGCAAAACAGAATCTAAACTTTTGACTAAAAGTTGGTATTCTGAAGTCATCAAATTATCAGGTTCTTAAAGAAAAGAAAGTTTTGCAAATGGATAATGGATATAAGGGATTCATAGCTGAATGATAGCCATATATATGGCTATCATATATATGGCTATATATTATATATGGCTATCATTCATATCTGAGTAATATATATAAATGATATATACATACATGACATATACATACATGTATGCATATATACTGTTATTCATATCTGAATGATATATATATATTTATTTAGTGACATATTTGAATATTTTAAAAAATGATGGTCCAAGGAGGTGGCTCGAAAGCTGGAGTACATACTTCATTGCAAGAGGCCCTGATTCAATCTTCCCAAAAGGCAAAGAAAGCCAAAGAAAGAAAAGAAACAAAGATTCACACCTTAATCAAAGGAATAATAAGTGGTAGAAACTAATGCTCTAATTATCTAATTTGGTAATAAAATTCTAAATTTAGGGGCCAAAGTGATAGCACAGTGGGTAGGGCAACTGCCTACCACGCAGCTGACCAGGGTTTAAGTCCCTGGCATCCGATATGGTCCCTTGAGCCTGCCAAGAATGGTCCCTGAGCATACAGCCAGGAGTAAAGCCTGATCACTGTCAGGTGTAGCTCAAAAAACAATAAAAACAGATTACTACCAATGTCTAGTATTTAACTCTATACCAGACTATAACCCTGCCTTTCTTTTATTTCAATTAGATAATCATGTTAGATAAAACCCAAAAAATTTTATTCCTACCTCTCTGAAGAGTGCACCATAAAACTGAACAATGTATGGGCAATCACTACTCCGCATCACTACATCCAAGTCCATAAGAAGTTGCTTTTGTTCTTTTTCATCCACTGTTGACCGAATTCTCTGTAAAATAACAAAAATGTCATAAAATAAAAAATAACCTTAAATAACTGAGAAAAACCTTTACTCCAAGACTGATTATTATTATTATGCAAACTTCATATATACTAAACAGGCATCAAGTATAATAGACATCAAGTATAACAGAAATTATCATCACCCTTATGTTCAAAATTAAAATTAGCAAAATTTTTATTTTGCTAAAAATTCCTTAAAAGACAAAGGGCCCAGAACTACTAACCAATGCCATTGAAAATTAGACAACAAACTTCTTGAGCAATGGAAATTAAGTCCTCATGCAAACATTATATGCACAAAAGTCACAAGGCGTGTTTATGTAATTAACCAATGCATCACACACTTTGCGTCACTCAGGGCATTCTGCAATCTTGACATTCAAAGTAAGAATAGATTTTTTTTCACTCCCTAACATCTTTATACCATAGATTCCTCATTTTTATGTATGAAAAATAGAACAGATAAAAATAAGAACTAGAATTTGGGGATAGTGGGAAAGTAGGCTGAAATCTTTTCTTCATTCACCACATTGGTTAAAGCACAAAGTTCTACCTGATATTACAACCTACAAGTCATAATGCAGAACAGCATAAACATGTAAGAGAAAGCATGAAAATGGGAAAACAGAGAACTATTTGTCTTTTTTTTTTTTTTTTTTTTTTTGCTTTTTGGGTCATACCAGCGATGCTCAGGGGTTACTCCTGGCTCTGCACTCAGGAATTACTCCTGGCGGTGCTCAGGGGACCATATGGGATGCTGGGGATCGAACCCAGGCCGACACAAGTCGGCCGGCGTGCAAGGCAAACGCCCTACCCGCTGGGCTATCACTCCAGCCCCTATTTGTCTATTCTTAAGTTGATGAGGAACTCCCAACTGCATTATAGATTTTGAGGTACATCCCTAATCAGCCTAAATAACAAAATCTGCACAGTTCGGAGGAATACCACAAAAAATTAGCAGAGCTTCGCCTGACAAATACAATAGAATAAAGAGATATTCAGAAGGACAGTCACTGCACTAGAGATAGAGGAAAAATAGGTTCAGAAATTGTAAAACCATTAACGAGCTTATATCTCTAACAAAGGCGTGCAAACAACTTTGCTTCTCTTACAAAGAGTTACACATCACACCAGGCAATTTTCTGCAATACATGGACCATACCTACAAGGCAAGTTAGTATAAAAATTACACATGGCATTATTTTGTCTTCCAAAGACTTCAAAGGTACCTGTCCTCAATGTTCTTGTAAGAGATGAAGACAGTAAAATAAATTATTGAGGCCATTTAATAGAACAGAAGCCAAAGGCCCAGAGAAATACGAAAGATGTATTCCATGTGAGATGACAGAAAATAAGCAGTCGTACAAGGAACAGAAGCAGTTTAATTTCCCACATTAAATGAATTCTATAAATATATTCCAAATATAAATTTCACTGTTACTAAAACTGTTACTAAAACTCTACAGCTGAATATAGATGTATATGCATAGATACATATAAAAAATCTAAGACTGTTACATTGACTATCACAAACAAGGAAAATAAGAATCAAAAAAGTGAACACTTTGAAGATTAAGAAAATGTTCCTTCTCTTCTGATATTTTCATAGTCTAGAAATTACAAAATTAAAAATTTTGTAAGTTTTATGTGAACTTACAAAAGTTTTATGTTGACGCAAAAACATTATTCCTTAAAAGAGCCAAGACATGTTTTTTTCAAAACATGGTCACAGAGAGAGCCAGCTCTCCCTGTGACCAGCCGCTCACCTGAGGCGCCGGGAGGGATGGTGGGTTCTAGCCCTGGCCAACCATCCCAGCAGAGCCTCGCAACAAGCCAGATGATCCCCCACTCCATGAGGGCCTCCATTTTCCACATCTGGACTTCTCTCTCGTCAGACCTCCACCCAGCAGACCAGCCTATCAGCGCCCGGCTCACGCGGCCGCTTGCGGCACGCGGTTTCTCAATAAATGCTGGACTTAGAGATGCCTACAAGAGTATGCTACCTGCACGGCAGAGCCTGGCAAGCTACCCGTGTTGTATTTGATATATATGCCAAATACCAGTAACAATTATAGATCTCATTCGGAATGGTTTGAGGCTCTTTATGTTCCTGGAACAAGCAGATGCCTTGGGCTCTACTAGCATGAGACAGGACATATGGAGATGTTACTGGGGCCCGCTCGAGCAAATCGATGATGAGCGGGAAGACAGTGATACAGTGATTCAAAACATGATATTGAGAATGTTTGTGAACACTTTTATTGCATTTATTCCTCTATACAAACCCTAAGTGGGGCCAAAGAGATGGTTCAAACGGCCAGGACATGCATCAGATAGAGGCCCGGGTTCCCTGTGTCCCTCCACTCCATTCTGCACAGGACTCAACTACACAAGTGACTCCCAAGGACTGAACCAGTAGTCCCTGAGCACCAATACATGAGTGCTCCCAAAAAAAAAAAAAACTGTAACTATAACTCTAAAAGTACAGCTGATAAATTACTAAGTTAGGTGGCAATTAGACAAAAAAAAAAAATTCACAAAGCCATCGGCATAGCAGGGATATCTCAACATTTATAAAACATTCTCTAATTTCACAGCTGAGGAAAAGACTGATGAGCTGCCAAGACAGGATGTTGGGAAGTTCTAGAAAATAGAAGATGGAATGTGCACAAGAAGAACAATACAAGAATCATCAGAGTCCCTGAAGAACAAGAAGGTAGGTTCAATTAAAAAAATAAAACTGTTAAAGAAGTCATAGAGGGCTGGAGCAGTAGTACAGCAGTGCCACGGCTCCCGCAGCACCGGCTCGCGTAGCATGAAAGTGCTCACTGGGCCAGGGGATGGCTTCGGTACTTCACCCTAAAAAGGGACAGTTACCAGACGGTGCTTCCCCTAAAAGGGACTGTCGCCAACAAAGCCCCCTAAACTCCCTTAGCTGTTCCCAAGAATGCTTGGTGTGCAATTAGAGCGCTTGTTTATGCTGAAACTTAGACTCTGAGTAATGGAGAAACTGGACAAAGAGAGAAGCCTCGGCAACAGTAGTTCTCATTATACACAATTATAGCATAAAACAAAGATAGTATAAAAATGCCAGCCCGCGCAGCGTCTGGCTGCCAAGGCCTGAGCTGGTCTCAGGTCCTTGATAAGGAAAGGCTCGTGGCCTTCGGGCCTTTGCTTCCCATCATTAGCAGGAAGGGAGAATTCTTGACCTATGGGTCGAGGCCTCCGGCTACCCCCTGTTGACGGGAATGCAGTGATTAGTCTCCTAAACCTCCTGTGTGAAAAAAAATTGGGCCTGTTAAAGTTAACACTTTCTAGTACAAAATCTTAATAATCTTACAATAATAAACTCTGCATAGGAGTTTCTATTTAGAAGTAGGTTAAGTTAATCTATAATATGTGCATAGAGCTAGTAAGTAATTCTATGAAAATCAAAATTAAAAAAATATGTACCTTACTTAAGGCAAATATGACAACATGTAAAAACAAAAGACATCAGAAAAACACGTCTAAAAAACAGGCGCAGGCAAAGGGTGGTCATATGTGGCAAACACAATAAACTCCTTTGGATGTTAAAAAATGTCTCCTTTGCTAAAAAATAACTGGTGTAATCTTGCGTCTGTGCATTTGTTGAACATAAAAAGAAAAGCTTTGCCCTCAGTAAACTGCAGCAGCATTTGACCTCTCTTGTGTCTGTGTCTGACTGTCCATCGTGCCGACGTTCCTGTCCTCCTGATTCTCCTCATGCTGGTTATCCCCGAGACTTAGAGCTCATCGTGACTGAGCGGTCTGCGGCACAGCAGGGAGGGCACATACCTTGCACATAACCAGCCCAGGTTCAATTCCAGGCTCCCCATATGGACCCCAAAGACTGCCAGGAGTGATCCCTGAGTGCAGAGGCAGGAGAAGCCCATAGCTTCTGCCAGTTGTGCCTCCTACAGCATCCCCCACACACACACAAAAAAAAAAAGTTGTTTTGCTTGTTCTTCAAGCTTATGTTCTCCCTTAAACATATATCAGCTTGCCTGACTTTATTCTTTCCTTGGCTTTTCTACTCTGGAGAAGCCTATATTTATTCTCCTGTGCCTCTCCTTTTCTCTCCCCTCACATCTTTCTAAGTAAGTTTCAATAAAAACCTTCTTGCTTCACACACACGCACACACCCTATAGATAAGAATTTACCAGAGTTGGGCCACCTGCCCCTCAAGGTGTTGCAGGTGTGGCTGTGGTGCCCGGCTGCATTGGCAGGTGGCAGACAGGAGATAGGCTTGTCTACACTCCCGGCTCTGCCCTGTGGGCCCTGGATGGTGGATGGTCTGACATAGGAAGAATAGTGTGCAGCTATGCAAGAAGCTTAGATAGCAAAGTAGGCTAGGACCAGGTCCTTCCCAGGATCTTTGACATCTGTACAACATAATGATCACTGTAGTTGTAACAAACTGGGGAGGTTGATGGGGAATGAGGAACTATAATGTCACATTAGAAATCACTACTTAATATACACATAGATAATTGCATCATAAACCATAAGGCAACTCACAAGGTAGGAGAAGAGAGAGAAATACAGAGACAGAAATAGAGATAGAGAGAAAGATGAGAGACTCAGATGTATGGGGGAGAGCTGCCATCCAGCTCTCCCCTAGCTCAGCTGACCATGAAGCTCCCAGGAGGCAAGATGGGTTTTGGGAGTGGGCCCATCTGTAGGGCCTCGGAAGCAGCCGGATAAGACTCTCTCACCATAATAGCCACCATTTTCGTGGTCCGGACCCCACAGCTCATCAGAACCCACACAAGAGAGACGCTGATCTCAAGACCAGCTCAGAGCAGCCAAGTTCGAGCCCAGGTAGGCGGCTCTCGGAGGTGGAAGTCACCGGGCGTTCCTGGAGATAGAGCTGGGGTACCCCTTCCCCTTTCTGACCTGTCCTGGAGGCCTGATGGCCCCGGCCCAAGAACTTCCTTGGGGCTCTCAGTCATGATGCAGATTCTCAGACACAACGGGGGGGAGAGCTGCCATCCGGCTCTCCCCTAGCTCAGCTGACCATGAGGCTCCCAGCAGGCAAGATGGGTTTTGGGAGTGGGCCCATCACCTCTGTAGGTCCTCAGAAGCAGTTGGATGAGACTCACTCACCATAATAGCCGCCATTTTTGTGGTCTGGACCTGGTACATCAAACTAGTGGAACCAATCATGTTCTGGAACATATTACAATCTACAATGTATAATAAAGGGAAGCGAGAAGGAGAGAGAGAGAAAGAGAGAAAGGAGATAAAGAACCTGCCATGGAGGCAGGCTGGGCGAAGGGGAGGGAGGTGGGGACATTGGTGATGGGAGATGGGTGGGGTGGAGAAATGGGTGTTGGAACACTATAGAACCAAAATTCAAACATGAACATCTTGTAATTGTATATCTAACAGTGGTATAATAAAATGTTTTAAAAAAATATAAAAAATTTTAAAAAATTTACCAGAGTTGAGGGAAATAGGTAACAATTGAAAAAGCCAAATGGTCCCAGTGAAAACAGTCTCAACCAAGAAAATTACAAAACATTGTGCTCAGAATGACAAAACCAAAGATAGAGACAGAATACTGAAAGCAGAAATAACAGAAAAAGAAATTACATGCAAAGGAAAGTCCTTAAGATTAACAGCAGACATATCAAATGAGACCCTATGTGCCAAAAGAGAATGGAGAAATATAGTACAAAAAACTCGAATAAATGAATACATCACCAAGAATACTGTATCAAGCAAGATTATCTCGATATCTTGTCTAGATGGATTACTGAACTTATCTTGAATATCAGGTTTGAAGGAATAATAAAGAACTTCAGGGATAGGAAACAGTTTAGTGAATTCATAGCCCTGAAACCTGTCTTGCATGAAGCATTAAAAGAGCTCCTTTAAAAGGCAAGACAAGTGGGGGAGCCTCATATGTACAGCACAGCAAGTTTGTCATGTACTGGGCCTACAATACAACACTGGTGTCTAAATGGGAGTTAGGAGACTGACACATTCTTGCCCACAGAAATGACATCACGGCTCAGAAAACAGAAAAAGAGGTAACAAACATTAGCACCTACAAACAAGTAGATAGACTAGGATAAAATAATGAGTTAGATCTTTAGATCAGTAAATTCAGACTCTAAGAATTTAAAGCTGAATTTACAGCACTTGCAAAGTCTAAGGATAATGGGTATATAAAGGAATTCACCTACAGTGGAAGACAGGGACAGAAGTCAGAAAATCTGTAAGCTCCACAAGAACCTTGAGTGTCACAGAGGAGGACATCAAATCAACAGTCCAATGGCAAGTGAAATGTAACTAGTTCTGGAGGTCAAATTCAATTAGCTCAAGGAAAAATTGACTTAAAATATCAAAGAGTCCTTACAAATGAGAAAGGAATTAAACAATATTACAGCAAGCAAGTTGCAGAACTGAGCTAGTTGAGAAAAGCATCAATGACACTGAAAACAACTTATTAGGCATTAAACAATAATAGAAGCAAAACAATAATACCAAAGAAGAGAAAATCAGAACACAAGAAGGTAAAATTCTTCTTGTGCAATACAAATAATCTCCAAATTATAGTGATACCAGTGTGAGAGGAAAAAAAGAGAAAAAGAGAAAAGGGAAGAACAACCAGTAGAAGAATAACTGAGAATTTCCCTAGTTTATGAAGGAACTTTCTGCAGATTGAAGAGGCGCAAAGAGTACCAAACAAAACCAATGCAAAAAGAAAAAAAAAACAACAATGCAAAACACCAAGACAC
>JAJIBD010007309.1:0-65000 GCA_021461705.1 Cryptotis parvus | reverse complement strand
AAAAAATAAACCCACAACCAAACAAAAACTAGTAAGTAAATAAAGGTCTGACAAGATTTATAAAAGCCATTAGCATATACTGAAAGAAACTAATTCAGCAGACCAGTTTTTCACTTCTACACATAAGCTCCTTTTCCAAGCTCTGTGATACTATTCTACATTTGTATTATCAAATGTAGAACTCAGGTCTATAAAATTCAATTCCCAGAGTTCTATCCAATCCTACCTGATATGACATTTTATTGTAAACTTTGTTTACTTGCCGTACATTATAATCTCTTGAGTAGACTTTTAAAATCCGAATCCCTATGTAACATCCTATAGCAATTAAGTCAGAGTATCTAGAAGTGAGAATATCAGAATATCTAGGAGTGAGAAAACGTTTTTACAGATCCCCAGGTGTTTCTAGCACAAAATGCCTTAGTATACTGCCCTATTCATGTGAATGCCAAGCCTAGGTGGAGAAATAAAAGACAGCTAGCTTTAAAAGGAAAACCGTAATGCACTATTCAAATTTGAACTTTCAGTCCTTATTTGATAGATAAATCAATAGAGTGAAAAATTACTGTGGATGAACGACAATCATTCCAGATATTTACAAATAAAAACAATCTTAAAAATCCCAATCCAGGGGCCAGAGCAATAGCACAGCAGGTAGGACATTTGCGACCGGGTTCGATCACCAGCATCCCATATGGTTTACAACTGAAGAAGGTAATATATCTAAAGAAAAAGATTATAGTGAATATCAACTCTTTTCTCAATTTCTGACTACTACCTGCTTATTTTAGTATCTTTTTAAAAACTGATTTTGTGATACAAACAAAAACTGTTTATATGCTTGTTAATGTCTTTCCAAGAGTGGCAATGGGGGCTGGAGCCCTAGGGAGGTGCCTGTCATGCACAGCTGACCTGGTCTCACGCCCCAGCCTCACACTGTCCCCAAGCAGGCTAGGAGAGCCCTGAGCTCAAAGCCAGGATCCCGAGCGCCACCAAGTGCGTCCTCCACCTCCGCCTCCCAAAGGAAAGGGTTGTTCTGCAGCTACTTCTTTTTTTCCAAGTGAAGAAAATAAAATTTTATTTAGAGAAATATGGAGAAGGAAGGAGAGGGAGAGAGAAGGAGAAATTTCACCTGTGTCTGAGGGAACACAGCCTTCTCTGGAGGAGAAGTTTGAGTACACATGTCGGTTTGGGATGCAGACAGCTACACGGTGTGTTGCAGCTGCACGTTACACTTTGTAGTCGCTTTGAAGGTGCTCAAAATTATTTAGAATTTCATGATATCAACTCAAATAATTAGATACACATTCTTAATAACCAGAACCCAAGTTAATAGTTCCAGTATTAATATATCTTTTTACCTAACTGAACCGGTGTTCCAAATAACCAAATTCTTAAATCACAATACTGTCATAATATCAGTTTTCACTTATCAAGTGCATTTTGATTTTCTAAATACTTTTTCCAATACTGTTTATACTCATATTCAAATCATAAAGATCCCAGAAGTAAATAGCATGATTGTATATGTGTTAAAGTTAAAAACTAAACTGACATTTTAAGATGAAAATTAGATCCAAGCAAGCACACCAAGTCCGGGGACCAATCTTCTCACCCATCTTTTCCATGAACTAGATTAAGCCTAGAAACACTCTAACATAAAGAGGTCTGATATAGAAGTTTCATGATTATTGTTCCTACAAACACTAACAGGTAAATGCTATCTGTATTACTTAGTTTAATCTCTGGTGAAATACATAGTACCAGCTCACCACTAAAGTGGTAGCTGAAAAAATTGAAATTTTTTGTAAATTAGAAATATTTTAAAACATTAGCCCATTTTAAGGCAGTGGCAAATCGAAGTGGCCCCCTGATCTCTACTTTCCTGCTGCTGGTGACCACATCTTTGTGTAAGAGTCTTTGGGTATGAGCAGGTCTTGACTTTAGTTTCTAACCGATATGCTAAAAATAGCTATCACTCTCATGATTTCACTATTTTAACATAACATCCTTAAGTTTCATTTCTATATAAAAAGTCACATCATACTATTACTTAAAAGGTGAAATTTTAGAACCCTGAACTAAATGTACTAGTGTAGCTTTCTATATAAGCTGCCAAATGGTTATGAGGTCATACTTGGGCCTCCTGTATGCATCAGCCTAGAAAGCTACTGCTCTATGTGGGTTATCTCCTTGGGCTAATAAAAATTTTCAAAAATGAAGGTAACAGATAACCATTCTGAATAACTGCAACTGAATTACAGAGTTTAAATAGATACACTTTGCAATTAAATTTATATATTATATCTAAATATTGGATAATTACATCCACTAATGGAGGTGCTGAAAAGAAATAGATGAACAGAACATCATTACTAAATTTCATATTCTCACCTAAACAGGGAAAAATGTATGAAAACCATAAATATGCTACAGTTATGCCATCCCTAAGCCATGTTCATACACTATCATGGTAGACAGCAAAAATTTTCAGTAAAATGAATATAATCCTCAGCTATTTTTATAAAGGTTAGTCCACAGTTAATTTCCCCACAAAAAGAAAATGCACAAAAATGGATCAAGATAGCACTATAAGCAGGAAAATGGATCAAGATAGCACTATAAGCAGGAAAAGCGGATCAAGAGAGCACTATAAGCAGGAAAACGGATCAAGAGAGCACTATAAGCAGGAAAAGCGGATCAAGAGAGCACTATAAGCAGGAAAACGGATCAAGAGAGCACTATAAGCAGGAAAAGCGGATCAAGAGAGCACTATAAGCAGGAAAACGGATCAAGAGAGCACTATAAGCAGGAAAATGGATCAAGATAGCACTATAAGCAGGAAAATGGATCAAGAGAGCACTATAAGCAGGGTCATGCCTAGTAAAGTGAGCAGCTCATCTGGTCCCCTAAGCAGAGCCAGGAGCAATCCCTGAGGGCCACCTTGTATGCAGCCCCAAAACAACCTGGTTAGTCCTACCATGAAGATTTCCAAAGGAAAATTACACAATACTTATAGTGCGATACTTAATACTGCATCGGTACAACATAGCACTGTACTGACTGGGCCTGCAAGCTTGACCTGACACTTGTATCACTCAATAACTGAGGTACCTGAACCGAGTGCCCAAAGTCTTAGCTGCTACTTTTATCTTAGGGAAAATTTGTCAAACAAAACGTTAGTGTTACTTCATTAGAAATAGCAGATTCCTAGTCATATTATTAATTCCTTTTGTTTTCATTCTCAACCTTAGCATTTTTTTTTTGTTTTCGGGGTTTTTTTTTTGTTTGTTTGTTTGTTTTTTGGTATTACCTGGCTGAGCTCTGGGCTTTCATACTCTGGCTCTGCACTCAGGGATCATTCCTGGTGGTGCTCAGGGACCACGTGCAGTGTGGTGCCAGAACCCTGGTCAGCCATTGCAAAGCTAGGGGCTTACCCTTACCATCTCTCTGGACTCTCATTCTCTGCCTTAATTCAACTTATTCTCACATTTTTTTAGTGAATCACATGAGATACACAGCTACAAACGCATTCATAACACAGTCACATAATGTTCCAACACCCATCCCTTCATTGGTGTAAATATTACTAATTTTTTATTTAAAATTAGCTTGACTAAACTCTACAAATCTATATTACCTTCAATGCCTTGGCCTATCAGAGAGTAAAGTTCAGCACCTATATGTGGTAGTTAGAATAACTGGAAGAAGGAATGTAATGGTCTAAAGGGGGTGCCGAGATCACACTTAGCCCTAGAGTGTAGGGAGTATAGGGAGAAAGAAATAGCCAGAGTGAAGGGGAGGGAGAGAAGAGAGACCATGAGAAGCCAAGTGCATTCAGGCACGTAGGAGGTGTTAAAGAATGACAGACCTAAATATCCAAACCACAGAGAAACAGCACTGAAATCATGAGACCCAAACTTGTACAGTAGAACTCAAGAGGCAGATGGGAGGAGAGGGGACAAGAGAGGTTGAGGAGTAGCTGAGGGGGAGATATGGAAGGAAACCTGGGAAATAGGTGGAGGGAAGTTCTGAAACACTGTTCGTCTAAAACCCAACTATGAATAACTTTGTGAATCACGGTGCTTTAATAAAAATAAATACATAATAAAGGTCAGCATAAGAAATGAAGAAAATTTTATCTCCCAGCAATTTCCTTAAAATGATGTACTACTATCCAGAACAAGTATCTGGAAGTGGAGGGAGAACACACCAGCCATTACAATGACGGGTCCATGTTACAGGCTGGGAACTAATACTACTACATGTTTTCAAATCCACAGACGCTGCGCAGAGAGATATTAAAAGGCTAGGGGAGTTGCTAGCATGTGGCTGTGGTCATGAAACTAGTTCAAAACTGGCACAACATACGGGCACTCAGTACCACCAGGAATATCTACCAAGAAACAAAATCAAAAATCCAACAAGTCAACTCCACAGATCAGTTCAGGATTATATATCAAAAGTACTTAAGCAAAAAACTTAACTCTAGCAACTTCTCAAGAGTCCTGACTAGAAAAAATAGAAAAAGAACCAATGTAGATGTTAGTTACTCCAGAAATTGTGTCTTAAATGTCACTTATCCCAACCATAAATTATGTGTCTTAAATGTCACCCCCAAACATTCAAGATCATCAATAAAGTAAACAACATGAACTATACAATAGAAGCCTTTTATTACATACTATTTCAGGTACAGAAATTATGTTTAGAAGTCAGTGAATTATCTTGGCATATGAAAATTTAAAAAGTATATCTGTAGCTTGAAGCCCTGAGTAATCTATTTGATCTTCTATACAGAAATGACCAAATCATATATGAACTATTTAAAACTGAATCACTGCTACTGTGCTTTTAATTATCATGCTGTCATTAATCCAGACTAAAGATTCCTAAAATCATTACAGAAAAAATAACTGCGATAGTTATAAAATATTGATCAATCTAGGAGGTATTAAAAAAAAAGCTGTGTATGACTTAAATCCAATCAACAGCTTTGTAATTTTTTAGCTCATAGTGTTACAAAATTTAAAAAAAGGCGAAAAGCAAAGAAGAAACAAAAAAAACATAAGCTGTGTTTCTATCCAATATGTTGTGTCTATTAAAGCCTCCTGAATTTGTACACATAGGTGAGTGGCCTTTTCCTCTATAAAGCAGTCTAACACAAGCCGAGGCAAACCAGAGTGAGACGGCTTGAGCCCAGCTCCCCTCCTGCTGCATGCCGGCACTGGCAGTGCACGCTCAGGGGGCAGGAACAGCACCTAGGCTTCTAATGCCAACCAGATTCTCTGTCACTCCTAAATCTTTTATAAAACTGACTGTGTAGAGAATACATTTTCTCCTATTTTTATTTATTTATTATCATTATTATCTTTTTTTTTTACTGAGGCATCGTGACTTATAAAGTTTTCATAGTTGAGTTTCAGGCCCACTATTTTCTAAAACCTATCCCTTCACCAGGGTCAACGTCTCTCCACCAATGTCCCCTTTTTCTCCCCCACCCCCGAAGCCTGCCTCCTTGATAATTTTTTTTTCTATTTTCTTTTTGGGTCTCACTTGGCAATGTTCAGGGTTATTCCTGGCTCTATACTCAGGAATTACTCCTGGCCATGATCAGCGGACTATATGGGATGCTGAGGATCGAACCAGGTCTGCCACTTGCAAGGCAAACACCATACCCACTGTACTATCTCTCTGGCCCCTTGACAAACACTTTAAGTTTCTTTGCTATATATAGCTATATATACACACACAAACACGTACACACACAAACACACACACACACAGTTACATAACACCTCTTCACCACCAGTGTTTGGGCTCTTGGCATTCTTGCTTTCCCTCTATCTGCTTCTTCTTGCTTCCCCTCTTCAGTTTCTTTCCTTCCTACTGTTAGTTCTACAGTCCATGTTCCAGGGTAATCTAGATATATTCACTGATGCCCGGCTTGCCCTCGTCCTGTTAGTCTACATACCACAGGTTAGCAAGCTTATCCAGTATGTGTCTATTCTACCTTATTTCTCTCGACATATCCTCCAGCTCCATCCAAGTTGCAGCACATTGAATGACTCCATTCTTCCTTGCAGGTGCACAGTACTCCATTTGTATATATACACAATTTCATTACTGACTCATCTATTGTTCGACAACTGAGTTGATCCGATATCCTCTAATGCTAAGAATGTGCAGTCCTCCTGAATGAACATATTTGGGTCCTAGAACTCTATAACAGAAAGTGGTGACTCTAATCTTACTTTTCTGAGACATCACCACACTGATTTTCCACGGGGGTGAAGCAGACAAAATTCCACCAGCAGTGAGAGTTCCTTTTATCGCTACATGCCTTCCAACCCGGTTGCTTCCAGTCTTTGCAGGGCCATTCTCACTCGTGCGAGATGGTACCTCACTGCCACCTTGCACTGAATTCCCTGGCAATAGGTGAGCCATTTTTCATGCCATGCTGGCCATTCTCCTGTCTACTTCAGTGAAGCGTCGACTCATTTCCTTGCCCCATTTCTTAATTTCTTTGACAGGGGTTTGGAGGCTTTTTTTGAGGGCTCATCTTGGATATTAGACCTTTATCTGATGTGTACAGTTGTGAATATTTTCTTCCATTCAGTTGGTTTCTGTTAGCAATATCCTCTGCCCCTCAGCACCTCTCTCAAGTCAACCTGAGATGTGATTTGAGTTAACCACCCTTTTCAGTAGCATTCTGATTATTAACCTTGCAGCTGAACATTTTTACACTATTTGGTGAGCAAATGTTCCTTTGTTATTGTCTGAAACAATAGCTCTAAGCCCTGTTCATGCAGGCACTCGTTGTTGCTTCTGCTAAAATGTTCTTTGTTAATATATCAACTCATTGTCCTCTACAACAAATATTTTTCCAGTTTGCTGTTTCTCTCCAGTTTTATCTTTTATCTTTACAGAAATTTAGAAATGTGGGCCAGGGCGCATTCTCAAAGAGCTCCAGCACTATTCTGCAGGTAGGAGGTTTGGGTTTAATACCCAGCATCACAGTCTCTCAAGCACTGCTGGGTGTGGCCCAAAATACAAACATAAAAGCCAATTCTTGCAAAAAAAAATCTTTGAATGCTGCAAACTACTGTATTTAGAAATGCTCTTTCTTAGGGCCAGAGCAATAGCACACAGAGTAGGGCATTTGCCTTACACGCTGCCGACCGGGTTCGATCACCAGTATACTATATGGTCCCCTGAGCAGTGCCAGGAGTAATTCCTGAGCAAAGAGACAGGAGTAACCCGAGCATTGAGCACGGCCAGGTGTGACCCAAGAAAGAAAAAAAAAAAGCTCTTTCTTAAAGTCATGAAACCATTAAATTTCATTAAATTTTATTCATTAAATTTCTTTTGCTACTATCTCACAATGAGTACAATTTTTGCTATTAACTCACACTGAGTATCAATTTGGTACTTGAGCTTGGTTACGTGCAGAGCTTCAGTAGACAAATTTATCCTCACCCCAAAAGTAAATAAAAAACAAATAAAATATATGAGACAGTCTGGAAAACAAGGAATATCATGCAACAAAAGCAGTGAGCAACTGAGTGATAGGAAATCCATAAAGTGGAGTCGTACAGCTGACTCCGGCTTACTGCCTACATTGAGTTCAGACACTGCAACAGAGTGGGAGGATCCAGACAAACCATGAGCTCAGAGGATTTGTTCACTCTTCAGTTCAGATGGATTTGGCAGTCTGGATGGTTAGAGTTCACAAGGCAGATACATGATACAGGAGCAGCAGAGTCAGATATCAGATATCAGATAGGGCAGCTGAACAGAAAGAGAACACCAGATAGATATCAAGGGTCCTCCCTGATAAGCACATGTTTATCCAGAAACTAAACATACCTGGAAACAAGGACCCAAACAAGATTTGCAGGAACAATACCCGTGCTCATGAAAGAGCTCCTGTCCTAGTCCTCCAGAGTGAAACACTCAAACTTGTGGGAAAACAGCAGCATCCTTAGAAGGACCTGATCCTGCCTATCAAAGCTACAAAGTCTGTGATGGGATAGCCGGTAGGGCACTTGATGACATGCGGCTGACCCAGGTCTGATCTCCGGCACCCCCAAGGTTCGCCCGAGTCTGTCAGGAGTAATACTGGAGCTCAGAGCTAGGCATAAGCCCTAAGCATCACTGGGTGTGGCCCCAAAACAAAACAAAATCTAGAAAGTCAGATCTGAAAGCATTTTTTAAGTTACTACCAAAGTTCAAGCTTATATTTATGATACAAAACACTCAATCTGGCACGTAGCCAAAAACTACCAAAGCAAGAATATACAACTTTTAATGAAGAAAGAAATCAACTGAAAGTCAGAAATGACAGGTGCTAGAGTAAATCTAAGAGGACAATGAAATGTGCTTATCACTATATTCTCTATTTCCAAGAAACTGGAGGAGGGGCTGGAGGACACGAGAGCAGCTGAGACACCTTCTCTGCACAGGGCGGATCCACGACTCATCCCTGCAACCCCGAATCCTGCCAAAAGTGGCCCCTGTGTGCAGAGCCAATTGTGAGCCCAAAACCAAAAATTTGAAAACACAAAGATTTTAAAGGAACTGAAGGGAAAAAATACATTAAACAGCTATGAGCTATATCAAAATGAACCAAATAAAGCAACTAAATGAATTACAAGGCAAAAAGAAAATTTGAGATAATGGATATATTCATATTCTTGCCTGTGGTGATAGTTTCATGAAAAAACACTGTATCACTGTCACTGTCTTCCCGTTCATCATCGATTTGCTCGGGCGGGCACCAGTAACATCTCCATATGACCTGTCTCATGCAAGTAGAACCCAAGGGCACCTGCTTGTTCCAGGAACATAAAGAGCCTCAAACCATTCCATCAGGTCATGGGAATGAGGCCTGGAACTGTTACTGATATTTGGCATATCAAATACGACACGGGTAGCTTGCCAGGCTCTGCCGTGCGGGTGGCATACTCTTGTAGTCACCTCTAAATCCAGCATTTATTGGTGAACCGAGCCAGGCTGTGATCAATCACTTGATCACTTGACTTCCCAAGATCATCGATTACTTGAGCGGGGGCATCAGTAACATCTCAATATGTCCTGTCACAAGGGCATCTGCCCGCTCCAGGAACATAAAGAGCCTCAAACCATTCCATCAGGTTTATATATATATAATCAAATCAGGATCTCTCTTCTAAAAAGTCGTATTTAGCACACTATTGTTTTTTGGTATTTTTGGGTCACCGCGGTGATGCTCAGCCAGGTTCTGCACTCAGGAGTTACACCTGGCAGTGCTGGGGGACCATATGGGATGCCGGGGATCAAACCCAGGTCAGTCACGTGCAAGGCAAACACCCTCCCTGCTGTACTATTGCTTCAGCCCCTTACTTTGGGACCCAGGCAGTGCAGAGGACCCGACAAGGTAAGTGCAGGTATTACCTCAACCATTTCCCTATTTTAAGCAAATTATTTAATGGCCGAAGAAATTATTATTATTTTTTTGGTTCACACCCAGCAATGTTCAGGGGACCATATTGGATGCCAGAGATGGAACCTGGGTCAGGCTGCATGCAAGGCAAACGCCTTAACCACTGAACTATCGCTCCGGTCCCTGAAGAAATTACCTGAAATGGCATTTAACTCCCTTTAATACAGCAAAATTCTCTTCCAATATAGCTGACTTAATTTTGTGAGTTATCCTGACATACAAAATTATATTTTTCTTTTTACTTATATATACACATATATGTATATATAAATACATATATACACTTATATCTATACCTATATCTCGGGCTGAGATATATAGTACAGCTTGCCTTGCATATGGTCAACCTGGGTTCCCTCCCTGGCATCCTACATGGTACCCCAAGCGCTGCTAGGTGTGGCCCAGAAACCTAATAGAACACTTCCAAGAAACACGGAAAACCAACCAAACCACACTAAATCTACTCTTCCCCTCCAACGAAAACAAAAAAACAAGCCAAAAACAACAGGAAAACTACATATACATATACATGTATATACACATAGGAAGTAAAAGTTGCACAACTACAGTGGACCAAAGGGAGTTTTCTTGTTGGAGGGAGGCGGGTCTTTCCATGACAAAGGCAAGGATGGATCCAGGTGTAGGTGAGTTTATAATCTAAGTGGGAAAGCAGGAATTTCAGGGATGACTCACCAAAGACTTTTCATTTTCACCATGAGTAGGAGGCAATAGAATTTACTGGGTGAAGAAGGCAGAGGGCTGGGCTATAAACCACTGCCCTCGCGACAGAGTCACTAGAGTGAGACAGCTTAGGAAGCTGGTAATGCATGTCTGTGCTGACCTGGAGAGAAAACACCTGGGCAGGAGTGTACACCTGCAGCTGACCCCAGCTGTATCCCCAGGACTGCACATGGTGCCCGAGCATGTGCCCACCAGGAGTGATACCTGAGCACAGCCGGCAGAGTTCAGCAGAGCACGGCCCAGCCCCTCCCCCGAAACACTTCTGCCATCTTTTTTCAATTCCCATCCCTCTCAGTAAACCATTGTTCAAACCTTACACCCTACTAGTATTTAGACGTTCTCTTGTTGGTAGACAGGGAACAGTCATATCTTATTGGTGGGCAGGTAAAGACAGCAATCATTCTGGGCCGCGATTTGGCAGAATTTCCATTTAAATACTTTCTCAGCCCCCACCCCCAGCTAGGGGATATACCAGGGGTACACCAAGAGGTACTAGGCTGTCACTCAATGTCAGGGATGAAATGCAAAACTTCATGCATGCAGGCTCGTTACTCTTGATCACTTGACATCCCGTTATTCATCGATTTGCTCGAGCGGGCGCCAGTAACATTTCCATTTGACCCTATCATGTGCCAGTGTAGCCCAATGGCTTCTTAGTGCTGCCGTATTAAGGGCTCTTTCAGGGTCAAGAAGATGAACACTTTTTATTACTGGTTTTGGCATATTGAATACGCATCAGACAGCTTGCCAGGCTGTCGTGCGGGTGGTATACTCTTAGAAGCTTGCTGGGCTAAGCACTGCTAGGATTAATATGATAAAATTTTTAAAAATTCCTACCCTCTTCAGAATTTTTTTAAAACAGTAAAAAAACACTGGGGATGGGGACCAGTACAGCAGGCAGGGTGTTGCACTGCACACGGCCAAAGTGGGTTTCATCCCGGCATCCCATATGGTCCCCCAAACACCGCCAGGAGTAACCCGAGCGTGGCGGATGTAACTTAAAAATAATAAAAATAATAAAATACACAAAAAAGATAAAGATGTGTCCCTATTTACATGCATAACACGGAAGTACACTTGGTTTGAGTTTGGGGGGGAAAAAATCAAGCATTGCAGGAAATACATATCAGGATGTAAGTAACATGAAGGGCATGTAAGTGTAAGGCTTTTTATCTAATTTTTTGGTCATGTTGCTTCAATGAAAACTTATTCACACAAGGAAAAACTAGCTATGTAATCAATAAAATTCATGAAACTAAACTAACATCACTATAAACCTAAGTTCGAAAGCTGAAAAAATGTTTTAAGACGTAAGCTGAACAAAGTCTAAAAAGGAAAAACCTTTGAGGGCAGGTGGGTTTGGGTCACACCTGGAGGTGTTGGGGACGGAACCTCAAGTTGGTCACTGCAGGGTCAGCACAAATCCTATCCCTACCCATTGTACCATCACTCCAGGCCCTAAAAAGATTCTTCCTTCAGTAAATTGGGACTAAGACTCCTTTATGGAGTATACATACCCAGCGGCCAGTCCACCAATGTTTCAGAGAACAGATCGTGGATCACAGGATACTGCCGGGCTTCCTAACAAACTGAAATCAAAGTAATTACTATCCCGGCAGTCCTTTCCCGATGAGGAGCTAACGAGGTGCTCAGAGCTCAGCAGAAGAACAGGCCCTTTCTGGAATGCAGTCAAGTTTGATAGCAGCAAAGTTAGAGTCTCACACAGACAGTAGCGTCGGGTTCTCTGTGTAATGGCATGTTCTAGCACTATTTTATTCTCAGGAAAGCAGCTAACTGTACAGTACATCAAACACTCCCTGTATTGTTTGTTGAGGGTCACACCAGCAGAGCTCAGGGGCTGAACCCCATAAGCCACACACTGTACTTTCTCAGGCCCATAAAGCGTTCACTATGCTCGATTACTTTTAAATGACAGATTGAGGCCATTTTTTTCCCACTATGACAACATTCCTCTGACGGAAAATGGAATTGAATTAAATATTTCTTCACCAGCCTTCCCCTTGGGAAATGCATTATCTGTGTTTATGTGGATTTAAATTCATTAAAGGCTCCTGCACCTTTTCTCTTTTGGAGTTTTGGGGGCCACACTGGCAGCCCGGTGCTAGGGGCCCACGAGGTGTCAGGGACCCACCTGGGCCTCCATGCAAAGCCCGCCCCTCACAGGCCATAGAGCTCTCCCCGAGGCCTGCTCTCATGCACCTAAAACAAAGTTAAGGCGCTTCCTCAAACTCCATCTAAAACAAAATCTCCACTAGGCCTTAAAAAGGTCTGACCAAGCTCCTTCCCTGGCACCATGGGGGACCATGCAGGCACCTTCTGTGCTCACCAGCGTTTTAGCAGAGCAAGGGGGGTTCGGAGCACAGTACAGCGGGTAGGACCTTTGCTTTGCACAAACAGATCCGGTTCGGATCCACGAATACATGAAAAAACATATATTATAAAATAAAGAACCTGCCATGGAGGTGGGCTGGGGAGGGGGGAGGGAACCGGGGACATTGGTGGTGGGAGATGGGCACTGGTGGAGGGATGGGTGCTGGAACACTGTATGACCAAAACCCAAATATGAACTTTTTAATTGTATATCTTTGTAATTGTATCTCTCACAGAGGTATAATAAAATACTTAAAATAAGATAAAATAAAATACTGTAAAAAACATATATTATAACTTATATATAAACATTTATTATATTAGTTTTATATCAATAAAACTGTGCAAAGGGATTGACCTTGAAACATATCCATAATTGGGCGATAGCCCAGTGGGTAGGGCGTTTGCCTTGCGCGGCCGGCTCATGCCGGCCCAGGTTCGATCCCTGACATCCCATATGGTCCCCGAGCACCACCAGGGAGTAGTTCCTGAGTGCAGAGCCAGGAGAAACCCCTGAGCATTGCCAGGTGTGACCTAAAAAGCAAAAAAAAAAAAAAGAGAGAGAGAGAAACATATCCCATACTTGACTGAAGGCCATTTGCCAATTATGTATCAACAGCTCAAAGGCAGGTTGGAATCATCCAGGACTCAGTGGATTACCAAGAGCACTTCAATATGCCAAAAACAGTAACAATAATGGACCTCATTCCCAACGAATGGAGTTGTTACTGGTACCCACTCGAGCAAATCGATGAACAATGGGAAGACAAGTGACAAGCGCTTATTATTCCAATAGCAAATTCTTATATCCGAAATCTCCTTGTTCTCTAACAAAGCAAGGGCTCTACTACTGAACTAAAACTACACTAAAAGTGCACCAAGCCTAAAACTGTACTCTTAAATGATAGTAGCAAGTTAGAGAAGAAAGTTTTTCTCTATTTATTCTCTGGTAGTTGTCAGTGACAATGAGAAATGAAGATTCTCAGTCTCTACAGGTAAGCTGTTAAGAAAGACCCTGAATATGGGGTGCCAGAGCGATAGCCCAGCGGGTAGGGCTTTTTGCCTTGCACGCGCCCGGCCCATGCCGGCCTGGGTTCGATCCCGGCATCCCATATGGTCCCCCAAGCACCGTCAGGAGTTATTCCTGAGTGCAGAGCCAGGAGAAACCCCTGAGCATTGCTGGGTGTGACCAAAAAAAAAAAAAAAAAAAAAAAAAAAAAAGAAAGAAAAACCCTGAATAAATGGTTTTCTTACTCTATTAGAGGCCATGTATACGGGCTAGCATAAAGTTGCCTTAGTCTTCCTTGCTGCACATTTTCACGGTTACTGCTAAATACTTAACAGGACTCTGCTACTCATATTATCTTGAGTCACAAATCTAAAACTCCATTTATTCAGATCTTCAATCTCTTGGAAAAATAAGAACCATTCAACCTCTGTGAAAATCAGCATAAAAGAGTTTTGTATTTTTTACCCAGAATAAAAAATCATTTGAAAGACATGTGCATCACACCATTAACTATTCCAACACTAAGATACAGAATCTTCTAGGTGTTCAATAACAGGTAAATGAATTATAACGATGTAGCATGCACAAAGTAATAATACGCAGCTGCAAGGGACTATAAAATTATGCAATTTGCTACAAACTGGGAGATAACATGATCGATTAAGAAGGAAGAAGGATGAACAGAATGATCTCACTTATCTGTGGTATAAGGATAACTGGACAGGTCATGGAATGTAGAGAAGGGGGAAAGCCTAGATCACCCTCAATGCCAGAATATAAAAAGGATAGAAAAGGAAAGAAACCCAGGGGAAGTGAGGAACAGCAGTAACAAGGAAGCAGGGCTCAAGGGTCCATCAGTACCGTGGGGCCGTTTAGAAGTACAAATCCAAAGAGTTAAGAATGTAAAAATGAGATCCAACTGACACCGGTGGTGGGATTGGTGCTAGGACATTACATATCTAAAGCTCAATTATCAATTAGTTTGTAAAACACAGTTCTTTAATAAAATAAAAGTTCAAAGAACCATAACAATATCCACCTTATAGTTTTGAAGTGACTCAGAATGGTTCTATTACATATTAAACCTCCCTAAGCAATTGATTAGTATGCATACTGGCACACCGCACCGCGCACACACACACACACACACACACACACAGATCCTTTTGTTCTATATTACAAGCATGTTTTTTGAATCAATAAAACTGGTTTTGAGGTTCTTTATGTTCCTGGAGCAAGCAGGTGCCCTTGGGCTCTACTTGCATGAGACAGGTCATATGGAGATGTTACTGGTGCCCGCTCGATCAAATTGATGATGAACAGGAAGACAGTGATACAGTGATAAAAAATTAGATTTTAAAAGAGCTAGAGAAATAGTAAAATGGGTAAGGAATCTGCCTTGCACGCAACCAACCAGTGTGTGATCGCTGGCATCCCAATATGGCTCCCTTAACCAGGAGTGATCCCAGAGCAGAGCCAGAAGGCCTGAGCCTAACCAGATGCCCTCCCCGCCTCCAAAAAAACATAAAAGAATCTTTACTCCTCATTCATAGTATGCAGCTAATTCTTTAATTAGGAAGGAAACAGAAGACTTCACTCAGTGCTGCCCTTTAGAAAGTTACTGAAATTCCTGGAATTGAGCTCAGTAGGCCTCTTCTGCACCTAAGCACGTTGAAATCAAAATATGTCTAGCCCAAGGAAAGGTCCTGATCAACAGACCCTGTCAACTCTATTTTTACAAGTAATAATATAATTTTCAAATGGTTTATTCTCAGTACACTACATCAGCATTTTCACTTTAAGGTTACAATATAGGCATTAGGCCGCATCTCTGCGGAGGGCTTCATATGGAGCTCCAACATCCATACTGGAATCCTTCATGCGCTGTTTGATTTTTCATGCTCAGAACATATCAATTCTTATGCATTTCAAAATATGCCCAAATATGCTAAAGAGACTTCCAAGGGATACAGGATATCTACCATGGCTTACAGATTTACCCTCTTTCTTTCCACTTAATCTTTAACAGTCCATAATGATACAACATTCTTAAGTCAAGCAAGTCTCAAACCTAACCCATGCATTTGCCACTGAATTAATATGAAAAAATCAGATTATTTTGAATTTTATACACATTTCACACTGCCATTACCTATCCATGATTCTCAAACCTCAAAGCTATGATTCTTTCATTGCTAACAAATATCTTTTACTAAAATTTCAAATCTGAGACTGGAAAAATAATAGAGGGGTCAAGGCATTTGTCTTGCAGGTACCCAAACCAGGCTTGATCACTGGCTCTGTATACGATTCTCTGAGTCCCACCAGGAGTGACTGCTGAGAACAGAGCCACAAAAAGCCACAAAATAGTACTAAGCACTGCTGGCTGTGCCCCAAAACCCAAATAAATAAAATGTTTTAAGTGATCACTGTCTCACTGTATCACTGTCTTCCCGTTGTTCATCGATTTACTCGAGCAGGCACCAGTAACATCTCCATACTTCCTGTCACAAGCAAGTGTAGCCCAAGGGTGTAGCTTGCTTCAGGCACAGGAAGAGCCTCAAACCATTCTTGGAATTGGAATTGGTCATGGAATCTTGGAATTGGTCATGGAATTGAGGTCCATAATTGTTACTAGTTTTTGTCATAACAAATAAAACACGGGTAGCTTGCCAGGCTCTGCCATGTAGGTGGTATAGTCTCAGTAGAAGGCTCTCATCTCCAGCACTTACTGATGAAACTTAAAGGGGAAAGATCGGGTTTTCTCTTCAATGGAGTTCTGAGGAACTATGGAGTCTGGATGTTGAGAATGACTGACCCCATGACGTGTGGGTTGCTCTGGCTTCTTGCTAGCTTACTAGGACAACAGGTATCAGTTAGAACCTGTCTAGAACT
The DNA here is from genome assembly GCA_021461705.1 of Cryptotis parvus. NCBI lineage: Eukaryota > Metazoa > Chordata > Mammalia > Eulipotyphla > Soricidae > Cryptotis > Cryptotis parvus. The sequence goes on along the minus strand of JAJIBD010007309.1, from coordinate 48,480 downwards.
GTATACAATGTATAAATGTGAAAGATCCTGGGAAGGACCTTATCCTAAAATCAGTATTATCTAAGAATATTACTCAGCCGCAAAGCCGCAGCGTGCCAACAGAGCTGTCGGTCTGGCGTGGGTGGGTCTCTCTTCCGGGGCTGCTGGCATGGAAGTGGAGGAAAGGGCGGAGCCCAAATCTCTGCTCCAGTCTGGCTAGCAATGGGGACAAATATAGTACAATGTATCTCAGCCTCCTTTGTACTTGCAAGTTTGAACACCTAAAAACTGAATATGGCTGTCCATGCTTAAAAAAATACTTCCAGGGGGAATAAAATGCGTCCAGGGGCCACACTAATACTACAGTGAGTAGGGAATCTGCCTTGCACATGCCAACTTGAGCATGATCCCCGACATCTCAATAAAGTCCCCACACACACCACCAGGAGTGATCCCTGCCAGGTGATCCCTGAGCACTGCTAGGTGTGCATTCAATCTACTTTGTTGTCTGAGGGAACTGGAACAGGAGTTAATGAAACAAAGGTGGAGAAAAACACACAGCAGAAATGCCATCTGTGTTTCTATGTTTATTGCACTATTCACAACAGCCAGAATTTGGACACAACTTGAGAGCCTGAGAACAGACAACTGGATAAAGAAACTATGGTACATCTACACAATGGAATACTACAAGGCTGTCAGGAAAAATGAAGTCATGAAATCCACTTATAAATGGATGGACAGGGAGTATCATGCTGAGTGAAATGTGTCAGAAGGAGAGAGACATAAAATGACTGCACTCATTTGTGGGATATATAAAAACATTAAGACTAATACCCAAGGACATTAGAAACAAAGGCCAGGAGGACTGGTCCATGGTTGGAAGCCTGCCTCAAGTGCTGGGGGAGAAGGCAGCTGGCATAGGAAGGGCCTCTATGACAAAGATAGCTGGAAATGATCACTCTGGGTAAGAACTGCGTGCTGAAAGTTGGTAAAGAAACAAACTTGACAACCTCTCAGTGTCTGCAGTGCAAACCATAGTGCCCAAAAGGGAGAGACAGAGAGAGAGAGAGAGAGAGAGAGAGAGAGAGAGAGAGAGAAAGTGCCTACCATGAAGAAAGAGGGATATGGGGGGTGAGGGACGTGGCAAAGAGAAACTGGGACATTGGTGGTGGGAAATGTACACTGGAGGAGGGATGGGTGTTGGAAAACTCTATGACTAAAACCCAGAGTAAAAAGAGAGATAAAATATTAAGCCCTCGGGCCTGAGCGATAGCCCAGCAGGTAGGGCGTTTGCCTTCTGCGTGGCCGGCCCATGCCGGCCAGGGTTCAATTCCCGGCATCCCATATGGTCTCCCGAGCACCGCCAGGAGTAATTCCTGAGTGCAGAGCCAGGAGTAACCACTGAGCATCGCCGGGTGTGACCCAAAAAAGCAAAAAAAAAAAAAAAAAAAATATATATATATATATATATTAAGCTCTCCTCTTCATCAATTTCCAGAAACGCCAGACAGAGACAAAATACAGAAAGCAGCAGTTCAAAACAAGAAATTATAAATAAAGAAACTTCCTTAACACTTACTGCATATCTATCAAGGGAGACCCACAGGCAAAAAGAAAAAAAAAAAATCAGTGAAATACAGTTAAGAAACTCAATGAAATGAGCACCTCATCAAAAATATTCTACCTAGTTAAACTATTCTTCAAATTTGAAGGAACAAAACAGAAGTACTAACTCAGGAACTCTATAGTCTTTAATCCATTGGTGGGCGGAAATGTGCACTGGTGGCGGGATGGGCGCCGGAACATTGTATGACTGAAAACCAATCATGAACAGCTTTGTAAATATGTATCTCATGGTACTCAATAAGAAAAAGTTCATATACCATGACCGGAGTGGAATACATCCTGAGGATGGAAGGGCAGACAGCATAACATACCACCACATCAATACAAGGAAAAATAAAAATAAGAATGATCATACCAATAGATACAAAGAAAGCATTCAACAAGATCAACAGACACTCATGATAAAAACTCAAGAAAAAAGAAATTAAAGGAACTATCCTCATAAAGTTAAAAGTCGTTTAACACAAATCCACAGTAAACACTGTGTTCTAGGGTAAAAAAAAAAAACAAACGGTTTCCCTCAAAGATAGGCGCAACAATGCTGTGCATTCTCTCCACTATTCAATACAGTACTGGAAGTCCTTGCTACTGCAATTTGACGATAAAAAGATATTAAGGGCATAGAGACAGGAAAAGTAGTCAAAGTCTCAGGATTTGCAGATAATATACTCAGAAAAAATCCTAAAAGGTCTATAAAGATTCTCAGAAACAGTAGACTTACACAGTAAAGTGGCTAGCTACAAAATCAATCCACAGAGATATCCATGGCTTTTTGATGTGCAAATAATTAAAAAGAGAGGGAAGTTTTAAAACAACCTATTCATAGTTGTGCCTCTCACAGAAAATCATGTACTTTGAAATCAACGAAAGAAGTCTTTCAGAGAAAGTTACAAATTTTAAAAAGAAAACTACAAATCACTACTAAAAATAAAGAGGACATTTCCTATTCATGGAAGTGGAAGGACCAAATGGGAAGTCAAAATGGCAATCTTGCCCAAAGCAATGTACTGATTTAAAGCAGTCCCTTAGAAAACACCCATGACAGTTTAAAAGACCTAGATCAAACATTCCTGACATTCATATGGAATAATAATTATGTTCCCATCATTAAATAGTCAAAACAATCCAGGAAAAAATAGAGAAGGGTTCTCTTTCTCCATCTTCAAACTTTACTATAAGCTGTAGTTACCAAAACAGTGTGGTGTTGGAATATGGACAGACTCTCAGACCAATGAAATAGAATTGAGAGACCAAAAACAGATCCCCAATACATGGAATATTATTCCTCAAAAAAGGAGCAAAAACATTTAGTGGAGCAATGCAAATTTCTTTCACAAATGCTGCTGGGATAACTATTCGTCACACACAACACTGAACGCAGACTCCTACCTAACAACTTACATGAACGTCAGAAAGTCAAATCAAAATGGATCAAAAATCTCAGTATCAGACCTGAATCTCTAAATTAATTATATCTCAGGCAAAGAAAAGTGGAAAACTCCATGACATTAAAGCAAGAGGTCTCTTCAAAGATTCAATCATATAGGCCAAGCCAACGGCAGCAAAGATAAACAAGTTGAACTATATGAAACAAAGAAGCATATGCACCCCCAAAAATAACTGAAGACCAGACTTAAAAGCCCACAGAGTGGGAGAGGATATCTACCCAACACATTTAATATCCAAGATATATAAAGCACTGCTAGAACTGCAAAAAGTAAAACACAAAACGGGGATGAGTGATAGTACAGCAGGTAGGGTACTAGCCTTGCACGTGGCTGATCCAGGTTCAAACTCTGGCATCTTGTATGGTCCTCTGAACCCTGCCAGAAGTAATCAATGAGCACTGTACAGTGTGGCCCAAAATCAAAATAAGAAAAAAGACAAGCAACCCCATCAAAAAACAGGAGATAAACTAGACCTTCAATAAAGACATACATGGTTTCGTTGGCCACAAGGCATATGGGAATAAATGTTTCACATCAGGCCAGAGCGAGAGCACAGTGGGTAGGGCATTTGCCTTGCACGCGACCAACCCAGGTTTGATTCCCGGCATCCCATTAAGGTGCTCTGAGCACAGTCAGGAGTAAGTCCTGAGTGCAGAGACAGGAGTAACCCCTGAGCATTGCCAGGTGTGACCCAAAAAAGAAAAAATAAAGTGTTCTACATCATTTATCATCAGGGAAATGCATATCAAAATCAAGGAGGATGTATCATCCCACCCAGTTATATTGGCACACATCAAAGAAAACAAAATCAACAAATGTTGGTATGAATGTAGGGGCAAAAAGGTCCAACTCAGGCTGGTGAGAATGTCAACTAGTCGAGTCTTTTTTTGACAATACAGACACTTCTTAAAAAAAAACAAAGAATTAAGCTACCCAATGACCCAGCAATTCTACTTGGCATCTACACAAAAAGCCAAAAATACCCAAAGTCGAGAGAAATCAAGAACTAGTCTTTAATAGGAATCTTACTATCCTTCAATTAGAATCTCACTGCAGAGGAGCAATGGAGGAAAGAATCAGAATGGGTTGGGGGTGGGGGGGCACACTGGGGCAATAGTGGAGAGAAACGGGCAGTCTCAGGGGAAGGCGTGCTGAGGAACTGTTATGCATGAAACCCTATCATTAATGATACAGTAGTAAACCACGGTGAATAAAATGAAATTTGAAACAATAATTAAAAATCTGTAAAGGGTTGAACCTTTCTACAAGTAATGGATGAGGGTCAGTTTCCCCACACCAAAACGGATTGTTCTTGTTCTTTCTGATGTGTGCCAGTCTCACCAGTGGGAGGTGGTTTCCATTTCTGTGAGGATCAGTGGCGGTGATGGAGAGTCTGTTTCTTGGCAGACTGTCTTTAAGGAAGTTTTCTTCATCTCTTCCTCTCATTTTCTAATAGGGTTAGTTGGTTTCTTCCTTGTTAAGTTTTACAAGTTTTATACCTCTTGGATCTTAGCCCTTGTCAGATGAGTGGTGAACAGTATCTTCTGCCATTTTGTGGGATGTCTTTTTATTCTGGTCATTGTTTCTTTTTTTGTAGTGCAAAAATCCTTAAGTCTGATGTTGTCCATTTGCTTATCTCTGCTCCTGATTGCCTGGTGAAAGGCATTAAATCGTTGACAATTCCTTTATAGTCAATGTCATAAAATATTCTGCCTGTTTTCCTCAACATAATTTATGGATTCAGGTCTGATGCTGAGTTGCCTTTTTGTTGACGTTTGTGCATAGTGAGAAAGGAGTGTGAATTCTTTTTCTTACATTTGACAAACCAGTTTTCCCAGCACCACTTGTGAAGAGGCTTTCCCTTGCTCTACTTCATGCTCTTTGCTCCTCTGTTAAGAATTAGATGACCATATACTGAAGATCTGTTTCTGTTCTTCTTTCCCATTTGTCTTAAAGAACCTTTATTCTAGTTAGTACCAGACTGGCTTGATTACTATAGCTTTAGAGCATAATTTTAAGTTGGAAAAAAAAAAAGCCTCCAATACTTTTTTTGCCTAGGATTGCTTTAGCATTTTGGTGGGGGTAGAGGATAATTATTAATCCATAGAAATTTAAATAGCATTTGGTCTACATTATTTTTAAATGTCAGGGGGTATTTTATAGGAACTGCATTGCATCTGCATAGTGCTCTGGGCAGAATTGTCATTCGGATATACTGAACCTTCTGAATCATACCTAAACAGGCACTGATTCCATTTCCTCCCTCCAAACACTATTAAATTCATTCCTAAACTATGTCTTCATGCTTTACCCCTAAGCATCCTTGACTTTATCAATACAACACACGCCTCAAACTGTTGCACTTCTTCCTTCACACACACACACACACACACACACAAAAAAAAAAAAAGAGTCATCCTTTTTAGCAAATAAATGCAACACATACCCTCACACCACTGCAACTGTTATTCTGTATCCCCACTGTTAGACTCTCAAGATGAATGCTGCTTTATACATCCTTCTGCAATGCAGCACTGTTAATTCCGGAAATTTCCACAGTAAATTTGGTCTGTCCGTTACCCTGGTAACTGCATGCTTCCTGGCACTAATAAATGAGTAACTTTGCTAAAATCTACGATGAGGCCAAAGGAAAAACTGAAGGAAAAAAGCCTCAAAGGGGGAAAAATTTATTCAGAAATATGCTCAAACACTACAAATACAAATGCTCAGATTCTGCTATTCAGTTAGTAGACAAAAGGCATTAATAAGATAAATCTGTAGTATTTTTAAACAGTACAGACTTGTGAAGTACAAGCATCTTTTACCACCAAGAAAGAGTAAGCACTACTAGAGAGAAGAAGACAAAACTTCACCTTTACATATGGATGCGATCTACAGATTCCTTGAATTCTGCTCTTGTGGCAGCTGAACTCAAAGTTCACTGAAACAGTGTCTCCAGGACGTACTACTCATAGAAAAGGAAAGGAAAGCTGTCATTTTCCAACAGATTACAAGTCTTAAGATCTATTTGTACCCTAATTTCCAGGAGTAGCAAAGACCTTCCCTTGAAGGAAGAAATTATAGATGAGAAAGTGCATGAGGGTGGGGGTAAACCAGGACTCTTCAACAAAGCAGCCCTATCAGACTCTCAGACTCTGGTCGTAACCCTCTTCCATCTACCTCTGAAATCAGCTTGGTATCTAGGGCATCGCATTCTACCCACTTCCAACTTCTCACGCATCACTTCTAACGTTACCTATCACTTTTTGATTTTTAAATTTTCTTCTGCAGTGGCTGTTGCTAGCTGTGGGCCATATGCAGTGCCGGTGCTGCAGAAGGGAAACAGACCCTGCAGTGCACTGACCGGGCATGTGCTCTGCTAAAGGCGATTTCCCAGCCCTGTCACTTTTCCAACCTCTCTATAGGTTTACTCAGTGCTCAACTCTAGACCTGACTCTCTCCTTCCTAGGTAAAGTTGACACTCTGTTTTCATTTTGGTTATTTTTAAAATGTTTAGTCTACATTCTAGAGATCCTCTTGACCTTAACATGAACAGCCCACTAAACTGAGAACATATTAGTACTAAAATGTTTATTGTATGCCATATCATGTATCCTGTACATCTTCATTTATTTCCAATATTAACTTTATACCTATTTCTTATATATTAGCATAAGTTATGAATATGAAAGGATGGTTGTTTAATAATGACTGTGTTAGTATATTCTAAAAGATTTTGAATATCAAATGCTGAGTGCACTCTCAATACCAAACATGATGAAAGTACAGAATACAGCATTAGAATATCTGCTTCTGTTCTTCAAATTTATGTGCAGAACATACTTTTAGCAGGAGGCTTCTACACTTATGAGAATACTCTGAGGTAACAAAAAGGTTTTAATAAAATCAAATCCTTAAGGAAAATTATAGTCACAACATTTTTTCTTTGTAGGCTCAGTTTTTTTAGCTTAATCTTTCATTTTAAGAGCCAAAGTGTTTAACATCTGGGACAACCATGTACCAAAAACAAGTGTTTTTATTTTAGTACTTGTTTTGGGGAGGGAAAAAGGCAGCAGATACCTGGAGACACTCAGGGAAACATGCAGTGTTGAGGACTGAAACCATATATGCCACAAGCAAAGCAATGCTCCAATCCATTATGTCATTAGCTGGGCCCATAATACTTTTCTTATGTGTAAGAAATTTTTTATTTAAACCTATGTCAATGTTTAAAGCCCAAGGATTTCCGTCTGGATTTTATTTACCCAAATTCAGTATGTATATGTATTTCCAGGAATACCACTCTCCTCAAATCTCCATGTGTTCACTAACCATGAAGGTTACCAAAGCCCTTTTAGGTTTGTGTGGAGGCTTCATTAAACAGACTTAATATATCTCTCTCTCTCTCTCTCTTTAATTTATATATATATATATATATATATATATATATTTCCTCCCCCTTTCTGGGTCACACCTGGCAAGGTTCCTCCCCCCTTTCTGGGTCACACCTGGCAAGGTTCAGGGGTTACTCCAGGCTCTGCACTCAGGATTTACCTCCGGCGGTGCTCAGGGGACCATATGGATGTCGGAAAATCGAACTTGGGTCAGCCGCGTGCAAGGCAAATGCCCTACCCGCTGTGCTATTGCTCCAGCCCCAGTATTTTATTTTTAAAAGAAAACAACAGGAGCTGGTGTGATAGTATGGGGCTAAGACATTGCAGGGTTCCTTAACATCATAGGTATGGCCAAAAACCCCTCCCCACCAAAAAAGAATGCACAGTCTCCTCTTGAAAACAGTAACTGGCTACTAACACAGAAGAGTCAGAAAATCAAGGAAATATCCTTAGAATATCTTTTTCAGACTTCCACAAACCCCAGATTTTATTTTGTAGCTGCAAAGTACTTATCCTGAAGAGTAACAAACTGGTTTTAAAAGTCTAATAAATAGCATATAAGTCAAGGCTAAAACACAAAAGAATTCCTTGTAAATGTGAACAGACAAGGAGAGGTACTATGTTGTCCTAAGTCAAAATCACTTGATCACTTGACATCCCATTATTCATCGATTTGCTCGAGCGGGCTCCAGTAATATTTCCTTCCATTTGACCCTATCACGTGCCAGTGTAACCCAATGGCATCTGTTTGCTTCAGGAATACAAAGAGCATCAAACCGTTCGTTCAGGGTCTTGACGAAGAAGTCTGACCATCCTGTAGGTGGGCGGCCACGTGATCTTTTGACATACTGTGGGATTCAGTCGGTAATGGCTCTAGTCCAGCGGTCGTCTCCAAATCGCATTATATGTCCAGCCCATCTGATTTTCGATGCCATGGCAAACGACACAGCATCCCTGACTCTGGAACAGTGATGGAAGTCGGAGCTCCAGATTCCCTTCTTTCACTTGAGTAAGACATGATATTCCAAGCATAGCTCTTTCGATTCCTCTCTGGGAGACCCGAATAGCATTCTCATCCTGCTTTCATAGGGCCCAGGTTTCTGAGGTATATGTTAATGCAGGTAGGATGGTGGAGTAAAGAGATGTGCCCAGAGCCGGAGGTTCTTTGTCTTTTTAGCTATTTCTTCGATGCTTTTGAAGGCATTTCATGCCGCTCTCTTCCTCCCTGCGCAGCTCAGGTTTTAGGTCATTCATCATGTTGACTTCTCAACCTAGGTACACATAATTGTTGCATTCAGAGATATTTATTCCATTGAGAGTGAATGGGGCCTCTGGAACTAGTTCATTTTTCATGAACATAGTTTTCTTCAGATTCAGCTGTAGACCTATCTTTCCACATTCTCGGTCAAAGTCAGCCAGCATTTGTGCCGCTTGGTTAATGTTTGGTTTTATTAGAACGATGTCATCAGCGAAGCGGAGGTGGTGTAGTTGCCAACCATCTATCTTCACTCCCATTCCTTCCCATTCTAATTGTCGCATGATGTTCTCGAGGGTGGCGCTGAAGAGTTTTGGTGAAATGGTATCACCCTGTTGAACCTCTCTTTTGACATCAATGATCACTTCTTTGTAGAATGGTGAGATCCTGGTGGAGAATCTGTAATACAGCTCATGAAGGATCTTGATGTATTGGGTTTGAACACCCTGTTTGGCTAGGGCTTCGATGACTGCTTCAATCTCCACAGAATCAAAGGCTTTCTTTAAATCAATGAATGTGAGACAGAGCAGCATCCTGAACTCCCTACAAACTTCAATGAGCTTGGTTACCATGTGGATATGGTCAATTGTGCTGAATCCAAGTCAAAATAAGTGTCAACAATGTCAGTTGCTGCCTATTTTTTCATTCAGAGAACAGAAAATCAGAATTTAAAAAGATTCAAAGTCTGGGGATAAAACATTTTATATGCAAGAATCCAATTCCAAAGATTCCATCATAAAATGTTGGGTCTTCAAATTTTAATACCTGCTAGGAAGAGACAAAAGATACAAGAAACCCTACCAAATCATAGGACTATTATGAGGTTATAATTTAAAAAATAAAGACAACGGGCCAGAGCGATAACCCAGCAGGTAAGGTGTTTGCCTTGCACGGGCTGGCCTGTTCCGCCCGGGTTCGATCCCTGGCATCCCATATGGTCACCCAAGCACCGCCAGGAGTAATTCCTGAGTGCAGAGCCAGGAGTAACCCTGAGCATTGCCGGGTGTGACCCAAAAAATCAAGCAAGCAATAAATAAATAAATAAATGAATGAATGGATGGATGGATGGATGGATGGATGGATAGATAGATAGATAGATAGATAGATAGATAGATAGATAGATAGATAGATAGATAGATAGATAGATAGATAGATAGATAGATAGATAGATAGATAGATAGATAGATAGATAGATAGATAGATAGATAGATAGATAGATAGATAGATGAATAGATGAATAAATAAAGACAAAAGAAAAAAGAAATCCTGATTAACTCAAATTTTCGAAAAACCCTTTTTACAGAAGAAGAAAAGATTTCTACATAAATTCTTGTACATGAAGAAACTCCAAGGAAAGGATTACAAACACAGGCAAGATTTTTCTAATTATAGGAGAGGTTTTATTTCTCCTTATCCAAGGTAGCTTTGCAAAAGGAAAAAGGAAGAACAAAGATATATGTTTGGCAATTACCATTGTGGCATTTCTTAGACTTCAGATATGTGGTTCAGTTAGCAACCAAAATAACAGGAGTTCGTCAGAGTAGGATTTAGTTTCATACAAGTTTTTACTAAAATTAAATGAAAGCGGCTCTTTTAAGATGATTTCCTTATTACTGGAGGGAGTTGAGAATTTCTTAGGCCAGAAAGATAGTATGGTATTGGATGCTTGCCTTGCATGTGGCTGCCCTGGGTTCAATCCCTGGCACCCCACATGGTCTCCTGAGCACCAAGAGGAGTAATCCCTGAGCACAAAGCCAGGAGTAAACTCTGAGGACTACCAGTGTGGCACCCCAAAAGAAGTACAAGTTTCTGTCCTCAATATAGACATATTCCAAAGATAAAAGGTTGGGATTACTGAATAAATTCTGACAAGAAATCTCACTATGAACATCACTAATCCTAAATAACAGTCAAAATTATTACTCCAATCTTCATTTAAAACATCTTTTATTATCTGTAAGGTTACTGTTGAAAGCATAGTTCTGTGTGTACATATACATATGAACACATCCTTTTCTTTTAGCATTAAAATATATTTTGTAGGTATTATATCATAAGACACTCTACCTTCTGGCAATTTTACTTTTTAAAATGTTTATTTGCAAATGCAGTAACATTTCAAAAATATCAGTCAGTATGCCTCTTTGAGAACTACAAATATATCTGTAGTCACTGAGGTATAAAATTTTGAGTAATTATTAAAAATGAATGCATTTAGATAGATCTTTCTTTCCTTTTTTCTTAGTTTTGCAGTGATGGGATCAAACCCAGTACCTCACATATACTGATTTACATCACATACTCATTAGAGTTCATGTCAATTATTTTGCAAAAAGTGGGATTTGACTATTATGTGAAGTGTTATGTGTGTGTGTTGGGGGGGTCATTCATTAAAAAAAAAATGCAGTGATTAGTTGGTGGTAAAAAAAGGTATAAAAGCAATTTGGTGGTAAAAAAGGTATAAAGCAAGTACTCTACCCCTGAACTACATTCATAGCCTGACAGGTGTTTCAAACAATGCTCTGATCACTTGCTCTATAATTCTTAATACCAGAAGTAGACGAAAGTAATTATGTTGATACGTATAAAGAGTGTTACAGCTTTGTGATCATAACAGGTTATGAAGATAAAAACTGTAGGATTATTATTTAATATATTTAATTTAAAGAATTTTTTTTTAAAGAGAAGATACTGCGTCTTGGGCAGGGCTTACTCTTGGCTCTGTGTCAGGGATTACTCCTAGCGGGATCCGTGGACCATATGGGGTACCCAGGATCAAATGTGCAAGGTTAAGGCTTTACCAGCTACTGTACTGTCTCTCCAGCCTTAGTTCAAACTTTTCTATAAAATATTACTCTGAAGGAATTCTCTCAAATTCATAGATTATTATCAGTATTTGTCAGCGTGAGGGCCCGAGAGCTAACACTGCTGGGAAGGCTCTTGTCTTGCATGCCACCGACAGGCTTGACCCCAGCATTCCATACGGTGTCAGCCCTACCCACCTTCCAAGCACAGCCAGAATTGACTTTGAATGCAGAGCCCTGCAGGTGTGACCCAAAACTGCAAAATGTAAAAATTACTTTCACTGTGATGCAGTGTAATTTCTATTTTTCTAATTAAGAATATTCAGAAACATAATAATCACTGCCATGTACAAATTCTTTTATTAATTTACATGAAATCTTACAGAAATTTTATTAGGAATTGAAATCTAATTTGTCACCTAGCAGGTATAGACATTGTTCAGGCTCTATGGGGAGAATTAAATTTTCTAAATACCACTTGTAACCTAATTCAAAATCCAGAAGAGAAAGAGTAATTTCTAAAAAAAAGTCTTTTTAAGAGAAAACTTTAAAATACAAAAACATCTTCATCTTAAGCTCCTTATTCTCTACAAGTAACTTTAAAAATAAAAATGAATTTACCTACTTCATACTACAGAATCAGTATCTAAGTTTACAAAACAATGTGCAAAACCACCCCTTAGCATAGAAAATTTCATAAAATGTATTAGCTATAAAATCTTTAGCTTTAGTTGAGCCTATTATTTGATTACCTTAAATACTCACATGTGTGGGTTTTGAACTCCTGTAGGATTGGGATTCAGAGTAAACCTTGCTGTAGATTTGAAAGGTGGATTTGCAAAATTCAACTTCAATGCTTTGCGTTTACCTAAGAATAACAAATAAAAAGTGAAAGTTTCAAGTACTATAAAACAGTTACTGTTCTAAGGGCATAAGAAATTCACATTAAAAGAAAGACTTGCTTTTAATTAACATTCTTAATATTTGCCAATATACTGAAAGGCAACAATGGCTTGTAAAAATTAAGGAAAAAATGTAACTCAAATTATATAAAATTATTATTACTAAGCATAAATCACTTACGTTGCAATATACAATGCTCAATGCTTCAGATGTTATACAGAGATGCTAACCCTACTGTAAATAAAAATGCCACTGATTACAATTTCACCTCACTATTAGCTTTACACATTTTATTTTAAATCACTTTATTTCCATTTAATATAAACTGAGTAAAGAATTCAAACATTCCATAACCATAACATGCTTTTAATAAAACATAACAGTGCTGTGAAATTCAAGTTTATAACAAAGGTATTATAAAAATCCAATAATCCAGTAAACATTTAAAAATAAAAGTACTTCAAGTATATTTACACATCAAATATGTATCTTTCTAAAAGCATAATGACTTATAAATCCAATTATGCCAAGTAATCAGTCTGTTTCAGACTATTTTCTATATATTTCTAATCTATACCTTAAAATAAGTTCTAAAATACTGTTTTGTAACATACATTACTCTTCTGATGAGACTTTAACAATAAATCAAATATTTTCCTTAGGATTAATTACTGTAAAAGTTGCATTTCTTACATTTGTTGCAGATCTTGGTTTCCCCTGAACACTAGAATTTATTTGTTTGTTTATTATTTATTTATGTATTTATTTGTTTGTTTATTTATTTATTTATTTATTTATTTTTGGGTCACGCCCAGCAACACTCAGGAATTACTCCTGGCAGTGCTGGGGGACCATATGGGTTGGCCGCATACAAGGCAAACACCCTACCCACTGTACTATCACTCCGGCCCCTAGAATATTTTATCTATCATTTAGATTTAGTTATCACAGTCTTTCATATTACTAAGATAACATCTCTGCAAATCAAATGCTTCCACATCTTGACGAATTTAAAGATGTATTAGAGGGCTCAACCTGCTCAGTCTCGTGCCTTCCCTAAGTAAAACGTTTTAGCGAACTACTTTAGTTGGATATTTAACAGCAAGTGGAGGAAAATAAAAAGTATATAGAAAATATTAAAGAAAAAATAGAAAAACAAATGCAGGTTTGGTAATACATAAAAATTTTTAATGAATACGCTTTTTCACTTACTGAATATTTTTAAGGTACAATTTTAACTCTAATGGAACTTAGAGTTCCATTAGAGGACTTGAACTCTAATGGAATTTGCTGTACTGCTCTTTTTTTTTGGGGGAGTCCCACCCAACAATGCTCAGGGGTTTCCTGGCTCTACACTCAGGAACTGCTCCTGGTGGTGCTGGGGGACCATATAAGATGCCAAGGATGGAACCTAGGTCAGCCGCATGCAAGAAATGCCCTCCCCGCTGTGCTGTCTTTCTGGCATGTGCGGCATTTCAAATGGCTTGAGACTGCTGACTTCTACCTTTAACCCTTTTTGAATGGGGATCTCTCTGACTGGTAGCCAAGGTCTGATTCACCACTGTATTTTAAAAGCAGGTACACTGTTTTCTAGTTTATAGATCAAAGAATTTTTTTTACAATGAGACTTAGTCTCACCTATATCTGATTTAGATGATGAGGTTTAAGACTGCTGAACGCATGATACCTAGGTATGATATGGATACGAGCTCATGTATGATGTGTTAAGACTCAGGAGGTCAGGAAGACAGCTCTATAGACCAGAGTGCATGCTTTGGACATGGGAGCATAGGTTCAATCCCCAGTGCCAAGAGAAGTATGAACTGGCATAACCCCCTGCAACCAAAATAAGTAAGTAAATAAGACTTTGGGGGATGCTAGAAGAGAATGAATGCATTTTGCAAATGGAACATCAGGGCAGAAGAAGGCAAGCTTATTACTTTACTGAAAAGGGTTTCCCAAAAGTATCAAACACAATTCCTAATGCTGATGTAGTTTAAGGATCTTTGAAATTATAACTCAAAGATCCTTAGTGAGTTCAATGGTCACAAATTTCTCAAATAGAGCAGATAGCCATGCAACTTAAAACTACCTCAGCTCGGGACCAGAGCGATAGCACAGCAGCAAGGGCGTTTGCCTTGCATGCGGCAAACCCCGGTTCAATCCCCGCATCCCATATGGTCCCCTGAGCACAGCCAGGAGTAAATCCTGAGCGAGGAGCCAGGAATAACCCCTGAGCACGCCAGGTGTGACCCAAAAAGAAAAAAAAAAAAAACCTACCTCAACTCAGGCCAAGACAGTAGAGAAAGCGAGGTGCTTATCCCTGGTTTGACCCTTGGCACTACATATTGATCCCTAAGCAATGCCAGGAATGGCTACTGAACAAGAGCTAAGAATAGTCCTTAAGTTCACGCCCAATAGACATAAAAGCAAAAATCAGACCCATTACCAAGCTCAAATGAGACGAGAAGAGCTACCATACAGCTAGAACTACCAAATACCACTCAACTAGCAAATAGAACTGTGAAAATGAAACCATTCTATTAAGTCACTACTACTAATTGGCCAAAGAAGATTAATAACACTCAGAATCATATGCTCTTAATAAACCCATACATAACAGGAGACCCCTAAACCAAGCATAGGAAAAGTGAGTATGTGAGCTACAGCATGCACGTCATTCAGAGAATACCTTCAAGAATATCAGTGTTTGAACTAGAACTATTCAACTTGGACAAGAGGGATGTGGGGTGGGAAGAAGTGTGGGGGTGACTGTCTTAAATTCACATTTCTCCCTAGACTCTCTTAACTCATTTTCAAACACAGTAGTCAGAGCTTCTTAATGACCTGTAACCACTGGTTAAGAAATGCAGGACCGGTGCAGGAGATGGAAGAGTGGTTAAGGAGCTTGCCTTGCCGCCAGGAGTATCTCTAAGTAAAGAGCCAGAAGTAAGTAAGCCCTAAGCACTACCAGATTTGACTCAAATCCCCCTTCCCCAAAAAGAAAAACAAAAACAATGAGATACATAATATTCAACCACACAACGTTATAGTCATGCAATTCCAAAAGTCAGGAAATAAAGGGGCAGGCAAAAACTTACTCCATTTCCCTTTTTCTTTAAATAATACAGTGTGATGAATGTCCTAACTTATTACTCAACAGAGTAATAGAAGATGGAACATTTGGAATCAGAAGAAATGAACAAACATATAAATTCTATCCTAGACTTATAAAACTCTAGCAATCCAAGTATTAAATGAGCTACCACCAATAACTATTATATTGCCCGTCTCCTCCTCCAGTCTTTAATCTGTAAGTGAGAAATTTCAAGAAAAAACAAGAAATTCACAAAAACTGCACTAAGAACTTTGACCTCACCAATAAAACACATTATATCCCTGCAGCTAAGCACTTTCGAACCGTATATGTTCTGAATTTGATTAAGAAAACAAATAAATATGTAAATAGTCCCCTTTAAAACATATTAAGACAGCAAAAAAAAAAGGGGGGTGGAGTGACAGTCCAGCAGGTAGGGCGTTTGCCTTGCACATTGCCACTCAGGTTCGATCCCTGGCATCCCATATGGTCCCCTGAGCACTTCTAGGAGTAACTCCTGAGTGCAGAGCCAGGAGCAACCCTGAGCACGCCAAGTGTGACCCAAGTGTGATATCTATCTATCTATCTATCTATCTAGCTAGCTAGCTAGCTAGATCTGGCTTGGTAGGTAGGTAGGTAGGTAGGTAGACAGACAGACAGACAGACAGACAGACAGACAGACAGACAGACAGACAGACAGACAGACAGACAGACCGACAGATAAAACATTTTAAGACTTTTGTGTACAGATTAGATTTGGAGGAAGTTAATATAATACCCATGTGCAGAACTATCACAATTATATATGTTGTGTCATACAATGGAGACACAAATTGTAAACGGGCCAGAGATAAGATGGCTCAAGTCCTGGACACCACACGGCCCCTAAGCACTGCCAGGCCTAAGCACCAACTTTAGACTACTGTAAGCAAACTTCATTAGAAGGGACCCACCACCCCCATCCCCAGCACTGTGGAAGGGTAGGGAGACAAGCAGAAATTCTTTAAAAGGTTAGGACACCAACACAGAAGGAGGGTGTGGTGCTGAACACTGTATACCTAAAACTTTAGTAGTATTCTTGTAAATTACAGTGTCTAAAATTTTTAATGTTTTAAATAAGCTATCAGAACTATCCATAGGATATTATGTTTAATTTTCTCTATGCTAAAGGGGCAGCAAAATAATAAGGATAACATGTAATTTTGTGATCCAGTAATTACATATCTGTAATATCAAGGTTAAAAACATGCCCTTCATTTTGATTATTTTGAATATTAATGTGGTAACAGGCTATAGGATCCCCACCTCCAGCCCTACAATATTATCCCACATTATCTTAATTTTCTATGAATATAACTGTTGCTGATTTTAATAAATTTTATAATTACAAAGCTTCAAGGTGTTTTACAAGATCTTTCTTTACTATATAGGTGGGGAACTACTATTATGCCAAGGGCCATATGGATATTTATAACATCACTGACAAGTCATACAATACAGGCAGATGGAAAGCGAGTAGCTGACCAGAAACATACGTGTTTCTGAGACATCTCAGCAGGGGGTTACATTTCTGGGTAGTTGTTTGTTTTTTAATTAGAACATATAAAACTAGAAGCTAAGCCAGTTACGTGATAATGTTAGCCTGAGATTTAACTACAGAAATGTTTCTGGCAGAACTTCACGATGTATGTTAAGACAGCAATCTTCTGTTTTATAAGTAACATTATTGGGCGTCTTCAACTGCCTTGAGTTCTGTGACATGTCATGGTCTTTAGTATAATCAAGCAACCTTTCTCATCCATGCTACATCACACCATCTATCCTTTACCTGGTGGTGGTGGAGGGTGGAGGACTCACAAACAGCAGGTGCTACTCGACTAGTCCAAGCTCTGTGGAGAACGGTTGTTCCTAGATGTGGTACGGGCCTGTGGTGTTAGATCTAATGGGGTCGGCAGCATGTAAGGCAAATATCTATAATAGCTCTCCAGCCCACGCAGTTTAAAGAATGCACAATGCACTGTTAAGTTCACATCGACTGTTATCATCAAAGCAAATAGCAAGAGGTAGAAATGCATGAGATTCTGCTACACAAAGCTAATACTGTATGTGTAAGCAGTAACATAGCACTATAATGTTCCTAAATAGCTTGTGTGAACCCCAATTTCAAATACACTAAAATGTTAAATCTTTTATAATTGGACATAATCAAGAACGGTCTTTTGCACATACACATAATATACAAATATTTTAAATGTTAGAACAAGGTGAGAGATACAACTCAATGGTGCAGGGAGGCTTGCCATCCCATCAGATCCCTAGCACTAAATATGGTCTCCTGGCATAGCACACAACCCCACCAACAGAGGAAGGAACGGAGGGAGGGAGAAGGCAAGAGGGAGGAAGGGGGGAGAGAGAGAGAGAGACCTCAACAGGCTGCATTTTTACATGCAAGAGGCCCGGTGGCAACACATGGCAACTCCAAGCCTCCAGCATTCACATCCCAAGCACGAAGCCAGGAGCAGCCACCACGCTCTGCTAGGTGTGGCATCCCAAAGTCAAATTGTTAGAAGAAAGTCAGATTAATCAGGAGAGTAAATAGCACTCAAAGAACTCAGGCTGTATCATACCCACTTAACATATGGTGAGTAACTTCACTACAGTTCCTTCATTTGTTATTTTCAACTTCATTTTGGATTTTTGTTTGCTGGATGGTATTCTGTGTGTGTGTGTGTGTGTGTGTGTGTGTGAGAGAGAGAGAGAGAGAGAGAGAGAGAGAGAGAGAGAGAGAGAGAGAGAGAAAGAGCCATCAGTACTCAGGTATCCTCCTGGCAGGCTCAGACCATACAGGGTGTCCAGTATTGATTGAACCTAGGTCAGCCATGTGCAAGCAAGCACCTTACCCACTATAGTATCTCTCTGACCCCCAAATTCGTTATTTTCAATTTTCAAACTTCTTCAAAGGAAAAAAAATCCAAACAAAATACAACTTCTAGAACATCATGAATAAGAGACTTTATTTTTAATTTCTATTTATTTATTTTGCTTTTTTGGGTCACACCCAGGGATGCTCAGGGTTACTCCTGGCTCTGCACTCAGGAATTACTCTTGGTGGTGCTCGGGGACTATACAGAATGCCAGGGATCAAACTCGGGTCAGTTGCATCCAATGCAAATGCACTACCCATTGTACTATCTTTCCGGCCCTGATGGAAAGATTTTAATAACTGTTACAAGATTAGTGACTAAAGAAAAACAGATAAAGGGTAGCATTTCTAATTGTACTGACACCTACTGTCATTACTAGTCACTAAGAAGATCAGCACAACTTGGAAACCAAGCAATTCATCAGGTTTTTCTCTTTTTCTGACTGAGAGCTCTTACTTTTAGTCTCACTCAACTGCCTAATGATGAGTAGTTTTGGTCCCAATGACTGGGAAAGCAATGCCAAAACTAGAAGATCCCAAGAACTGGATATAAAGTTGGACTCCCAGTTTGCAAGTAATCTTAACTTGCAAAAGTATACTCAGATACCCAATGATTCCTCAATTTCCTCAAAAAAAAAAAATCAAGAATTATTTAACTTTTTTTAATTTTCTTCATAAACTAAGAGACTTCAAAAGTTCTCTGAATTCCTAATTAGGACAAGAGAGAGTACAAGAGGTCCAAGAGGCAGGGCAAGTGCCCTGCAAAGCAGCTAGAGTCACAAGTCCGGTTCAAATTCCCACGTCATAGGTGAAGTCTCTTGCCCTTGCCAGCAATCACTCCTGTGCAAATATATTTGCCCGGAACAGTCTCTGAGCCAATAATGCCAGGACTGGCCCAAGAAAACTGCCACAGAAAGCTCTCATCAATGGACGTGGTGAAGGATGGGGTCAGTGGAAAAAATGCTTAAACTGAATTCAGTTTCACCTGCACCAAGAGTTATCCTGGAAGCTCTATTATCTGATCCCAGGTGGTTTCCAGCTGCACAGTAGTAAAATATGTAAAAGCATTTTCACAGATCTGACAGCCAGGTAGTAAAACTAGAAATGTGTGTGAACATTATCTCTGAAAAGTAGGGGGACACCCCCCCCCCCCAGTGACCCAAGCGAGTACTCTAATCAGTGTGCACTGGTATCAAAAACAAAGAATGCAACCTCCAACCACCTCAGCCCAATATGCAAAGACCACAATAAAAAATAAAAAACTGCTTGCAGCTGTGGCAGTCGTCAGGGTGACGAGCTAGGAACCGGCTATCCTCGGTGCTACCAGAGAGAACAGATGCGCGCCATCTTCTGCAGGGACCACAGCTTGCTGCCAGCACAGGGCGAAGAGTCGGCCAGGGGCATCCTGGGTGAAGCCGGGTTGCATTTTGATGGTCTGAAGAAGCTGTGGGTGTTGGACCCGAAGAAGACCCAGCAGATCACCGAGCTCAAGGAACAAGGCAATGACTTTGTGGACAAAACTGGACAGTTTCAGAAAATGGTGCTTTAATCAAGCTTGTGGACAAACCTGCCAAAAAGCAGAAAACGAAAAGAGGAAGGCGACTGGGACTCAGAAGTTCCCTAGTCTTTCGCAAGGCAGAGAAGCCCAACAGCAACAACTCTAAGCACTAGGAGCAGAAAAGAAGATGCAGCTAGAAAGCGTCAGGCTGAATAGGACACTCTGGGTAAGGCAGAAGCAGAACAAATAAATTTATTGATCAACTATTTATAAAAAATAAAATGAGAGGCCTGAGTGATACTACAGTGGTTGGGCATTTGCCTTACACAGGCAAAGAAGGGCGACCCAGGTTCGATCCCTGGCATCCCCTATGGTCCCCTAAGCACCACCTTGAGTAATTCCTCAGTGTAGAACTAGAAGTAACCCCTGAGAATTGACAGGAGTGACCCAAAAAACAAGACAAAAGGTTTTTCAGAAATTAACTGAAAATTTCATTTTGTGGGTGGGCAGACCATAAGAACCAACCAACCAAAATATCTCTGCATCACTCCAGTGACTTGACTAACGACCCATGTGCGTGTGGAGATGGTTTAAGACACACGACATCTCCAAAGGCAATAAAGTCAAGTCGGGGACCTTGTCTGAGACGTTAGCTGAGCTCCCCATGGCTCTCCTAGTTGGAGCACACTATAGCCTTAATCTTTTCCTTTTTTTCCCAGTAAATCCACAAAACTATGGAAGGAAAGGCAATAAATTATTGTTGCCAAACAAAAACAATAAGCTGACTAGACAGTATTCTCTCTCCTGGTAATAACCTGCTCTCTCCCACTTGCTAGGGGTGATGACTCAAATGGCAGAAGCCAACACTCTGCACATAGAAGCCCACGTACCAGGTCTGATCCCTGGTACTTACTACAGAGCTCCCCAGGAACCACGAGGTGTGACTACCCCAAAAGCTCGGAACACCAAGAGGTGTGGTCCAGAACCAAGACAACAATTTCAAAAGAATATAATGAGCCAAATTTTGCATAAAGTATGCAAAATGGCACAAGATATATGACCCAACTTTTTCAAAAATATGATAGCAAGAAAAACTATCAATTCTAGCTCAAGAAACTTCAGAGATATATTAATAAAATGCAGAATGTGTGAAGACCTTTCAGAGATTTCAACTCGAACAACTCACTGGAAGGCATCTGTAAAGCATCTGAGGTCATCTAAAGAGAGTGGTGTCTGATAAGGTTTCAGTTAACAGCGATAACAGTGTTACCAGAGTGTTCAGAATACTAAAGCTTGTCTTGCACATAGCCAATCCCAGTTTGATCCGTAGTACCACAAATGGTCTTCTGAGCCCAGATCTAGGAGGAGCCCTGAGCAATACCGGATGAGGTCCCAAAATCAAAAAATTAAAATAAACCTTTAAAAGAATAGTGACAACAGGAATTGACATTTTTTTTTCTTTTTACTGAGGGGAAGATGTGGGGTGGAGGATATAGTTTAGTTATAAGCTAAATTCAGCAGTGCTAAAAGGCTGCTCCCACCTCTAAGAAAAGGACTGACCCCTACCATTGCACAAGTGACCGTATGTAGTATCAAGAGATCAGCCACATGCAAAGCCTTAACTACTATATTAACTACTATATTAGCTCTTGACCCCTGTATTAATTCAGGAGCGATAGTCCAGCAGGTAGAGGCGTTTGCCTTGCATTTGGCGATCCGGGTTCAATCCCTGGCATCCCATATGGTCCCCCAGCACCGCCAGGAGTAATTCCTGAGTGCAGAGCCAGGAGTAAGCCCTGAGCAATGCCAGGTTGACGCCCAAAAAAAAAAAAGTCCTTATGACTCAGACGACATGTAACTGACATGTGCGGATGAAATAATGATAATCAGAATTAGCTTTAAAACATTATAGTAGCTGGGTCAGGGAGATAGTACTAAAAACTGAACTGCAAACTTGTATGCAGCAGGCCTAAGTTTAATCACCAGCACTGCCAAGAGCACCTCTGGGCAGAAGCCAGAATAGCCACAAACACCAATGGGAGATGCCCCTCCAAAAAAAAAAAAAAAAATATAAAATATATATATATATATATACACTACAGTAGAAATAGGTAGAGGAGAAACAAATCTAAATGCCCACATCTTAATCATTGCTGATACGATGTTCAGATTCATTATACTATTCTATTTCTGCATATATCTGAAAACTCTCCTTAATAGCCTATTATAAATAAAAATAATTTCTTCAATTACTAAGAGAAGTGGGAAATCACTAAGGAAGAGACTGCTTCACAGACTGGAACACCTGCTTTGGAAGCAGGAGGGCCTCTTTAAAATTCCTAGCATCACATGGCTCACTACAAACCCCCAGGAGTGACCCTGACCCCCATGCATAAGCTCCTGAGTACCACCAGGTATGGGTCACCTTGCCAAAAAAAAAAAAAAAAATGTCAAGTGAGAAACCTAAATCTTTTGTGTAAAATACTGATTCCTATTAGATTTCATATACAAATATGTCATTGTGAAGCACATTTTCTATTCCTGATCAAGACTCATCTCAGTCCAGCTGACCCCAGGTATGTAAGTTATTTGGATGTGATATAATTCATTCTCTGTCTGGGCCAGAAAAAATCTGATTTGTTAGTACCCATGTTGTCCTTAGTATATATCCCCTTCCTCTTCATGTTCACTCAAACTTAGTAGATAATGTCCTAGAACCTGGAAACCAGAAAGAATATTAAAGTAAGCCTAAAATCTCATGATACTTGCAAGAGAAGATACCTCAAAATCCATCTGGCTTATGAATGGATAATGAAAGTATGGTACGGATACACAATGAAATACTACACAGCTGCAAGAAAGGATGAAATCACGCACTTAGCAGCAACCTGGATGGAACAGAGATATCATGGGAAGTGAAGTGAGTCAGGAGGACTGACACTGTACGGTTTCACTCATCTGGGGCATAAATGAAAATCACAAGAAAGCAAGTCATCAAAGACAGCACATCCAGACTACCCTTGACTCGAGATGAGGACAGGGAAGGAAAGAAACCAAGGGGGTAGTAAGAAGTGATAAAAGGTAACGGGATGGAGTGAGGGCCCCCAGGGATGTCTATGTTAACCAACAGACAACAATATGGTAAGCAGGATATCCGCGACAACAATCAAAGTTTTTCTCCGGATTTCGTGATGTGGGGGGGAGAGGATGGGGCTCGAACCACGGACAGACAAGCCAATGATGCGTGAGCAGGGTATCGCCGAGCCACAACAATCAAACTTTAAAATATGCCTGTCGAGGAGGCAAGCTGGGGAATCGGGGAATGTTAAGAGGGTAGATCAGTGAAAGAAACTTGGAGGGCAGTTGACACTAATGATGGGATTCGGATTAGAACACTGTACACCTGAAATTGTAATGGAAAGTTTTTAAGTATGGTTTAGAAAATTCATTCACATTAGCACCCACTCTTTTTTTTCTTCCAAGAATCAATCACTACAATTGACATCGTGGAGCCTCTAACCAGATCAAGGTCTGGTTCCATCACTGACAGCTGTAAGTGAGACATAAATATTTAATCTTCCTGTTCAAATTCCCGACCTATAATATTCCCACTTCATACTGTAAGAATAAAAGGAGCTGAGGTGAGGGAGATGGCTCAAAGGCCCAAAACCAAACTATACTTTGGTTTTCCTAGACACCTTAGCTGCATGGCTCCCAAGCACCACCACTCAGCTAAGTCTCCTGAACCTAAACCTGGAGCTATCTATTATTCATATTAAACAAGACTACATAGTTTATGTATGTTCAATCCTCAAGGGGAAAAAAGCTTCAGAAAAGGCTGCAGATTTAATTCATCTTTCAGACTGCAGTACCTTTTACCACTAGCACTGTGCATGTTCTTGTTAAATGTAAAATTTAGGCCAATTTACTTAACCCTGAAAGAGATTGTCAAATGGAGTGACTATGCTAGTATTCAACTGATCATCACTACTGCTTCCATTGGAATTGCCACCTAATGAAAAGATGAACATCTAGATGAGTCACAATTTTCTCCTAGCATATCTCCTCATCCAGATGCTTGTGTTTCGATTTGCAAAGCACTCACAAAATCAAATAAAAAGAGTTCAAGCATTTACTTCTATTCCTTGTTTTAAAACAATCATCCTGAGTTTAGAAACTAAATTGAGAACACTCTGATCGAGATTCCACCTGGAAATACATTCTGGAAACTTTCCACGAAATTTCTGCCCTGTATCTGCTCAACAACATATCGAGAGAGTTTGTCAAACGTTCCTTCAATGCTTGTAGTAACTAGCATTTAGGGGGAAACACTGAAATATGGGAAAATCATTTTTTTTTCTCATTCAACATGCTAATATATTAAGCTCCAAATTATTTTTTAAGACACAATAGCTGTTCAAAACTTCCTTGTTCTAGCAGCAAGAATCATTTTCCAGGAGCAATTAATAGTCTCAATACTTCCAATATGAAAGATCTTAAATTAAGTCAGGCATAAAGGAATCTATGAACCCTGATTCTGCCTATGCCACTACTACAGTTCTTTACTCTTTAATATAAAATGTTTCCAGGCAGATGAACTCTCTCCACCAAGGAATAATCTGTCGTGATTCCTGTAGACAGGACAAATATACTGAATGCTATATGTACATATGGCTAATCTTAAAAAATGATTTTTCAACTAATTTCAACAACTATATGCATTTAAATAAACTTTTTACCTCCAATTGCAGTGAAAGTAGTTATTATTTCTCAGGTTTACTGAAATAATTAACTGAATTTAATCCCAAAAAATAATTAAAAATTGGTACAGGATTAGATAGTATAGTGGGTAAGGTTCTTGCCTTGCACGTGGCCAACCCAGGTTCAATCCCTGGCACCCCAAATGGATCCCCGAGCCATGCAAGGAGTGATTCCTGAGTACAGAGCCAGGAGTAATCCCTGAGCGTCACTGGGTATAGCAAAAGCCAAAAGAAAACACGACTGATAAATGAAACGGGAAAACAGAATTTAATCAACTTGATTTTCTAAGATCTTAACCTTACTTTCTCTGGTTTTCTATATTTCACCTACAGTTAAGTCAAATACTCTTGAGCAGAGCATCTAGGTGCCAAAATTTGTTGAAAATGGTAACACCAGACTAGAACTGAACACTGAATATAGGCAAAGGGATATACATGATAACACACCTAAATGAATGTATTGCAAGCCACAATATGCAAAAGGGGGGGGGGGGGAGAGAGAGAAAGAAAAGTGCCTGCCACAGAGACAGGCTGGGGAGGAGGGACTCTGGAGGAGGGACTTGTTGGTGGGAAATGTGAACTGGTGGAGGGATGGGTGCTGAACACTGAATGACTGAAACTCAATCATAAACAGCTTTGTAATTGTATATCTCATGGTGGTATAATCAATTTTTTTAAATCTATTATAGACATGTCTTAATTAATGTCAGTAAACTTAGTAACTTCCCCAAATTTCTGGAGACACATAACAGTCATCTTTGTTATTTCTTTTTATGACTTTTCAATTTTAAAGCAACTATGGATACTTATTTTAAAAGACAGCTTCAAAAAAAAAACAAGAATTTTTCATTATGATACATCTATCATTTCTCCAAATAGTCTGATAGGCAGTTCTACCAAATTATTACCTATGATTTCGTTTCTATTAGTGACTTCAAAGATAACAGCTGACCATGGAGAGTACATCTATGTAAAGGTACTCTGGACTATGCAAACATTCCCAAATAAAATAATTTTTAAAGCCACAAAGTTTATAAATGAGCAAATGTGTAAAGGTCAATGCTACAGAAATTCAACACGATCTATATTTGGCTTCTGCACTCTAAAGACTGTATCGCGAGCTGAAGATACAGTATGGTGCAGAATTATTTTCAAGTTTAAAGTACCTGATGCGAAATCTGTAATACCAGAAACATTGCCAAACTCCTAACTACTCATACTTTGACTAAATCATTGCATTCTCTGAAGAAAATCTCTATGCCCAGGCTCTTTGCAAGTCATAATTTTCATCCAGATAAAAATAACCAAATGCTTATGCATTAAAGTAAATTTGACATTTATCAAAGCATTTCTAAAATACTTGTTTTAATTTCTAAAATACTTTGTTTTAACCAACTCTCTCATAAATCAAAAAGTAAATATTTTTAAAAAATAAGGTCGGTCATGAAAGCTATTGAGATACAATAATTAACAGTTGTTCATAAATCATAAACATCTTTATAAGTAAATTCATGATTTGTAAATGATAACTAGTGAATTAACAAATCTTCTGAATGCAGGAGTTGTACATTGGAAAGATATTTTCCCCTAATACAGTCTTATGTTCAAACTTGGATCATTAAAAACTATCAGTGATCCAAAAGCATTAAAAAATATAACAATGTTGTCTTAAGTCATAACTTCATTACTCATATCATTTTATACATATATTCAGAATAGCATCAAGCAAATAAATGCACAAACTATCATTAATGAAATGAAAGACTATGAGATGCAAAGTGGATTTTTATTGAATTTCTACAGAAATCTGGATCCCACATTAAATATGTAATCGTCCAGATTTGCTGCATATAAATATCTCCACATGTATCTCCAATAAAACTCCACTAACTCACAAATAATAGGCAGTTGTAATAAGCTGAAACAGTGATATGATAGTACAAAAACAAAAACTATGTGAAAGCCAAACAATGGGAAAAATTAATCCTATAGAGCTTCCATTAGTCATCAAAATCATAGTAACTTTTTTATTGTGATAAAATAATTAGCAACAATACTCAAATTTATTGAACTTTTTAACATTGAATTTTGTATTTTTTGAACTTTATTCTTTTCACAGTTGTTGTAAAAGTACAATCGGCTCTAACAAATTAAATGTAAGCTTTCTGACCATTTTTATCAAAATGTTCTTAAAACTAAAAATAATGAAGCTAAATTGTACCTGAATAGGGAAAATATCACTACATGGAGAGTCCAGAGTTTTTAAATTCTATTTATTTTATGCATTGGTGCTGGGGGAGAGACCAGAGACTCACAAAGAGGCCGCATGAGCTCCACGACTGAGCTACATCCCAAGCTTTTTAAAGAATTGAGTGACCACTTTTAATTTGTTACTGTTTATATTGCAAAGCAAACTGAAAAAAAATGATTAGAAGCACTATGAGACTGCAATTTTAATCTTTAAGGTATGTCAATCATAAGACAAATCTTGGAAACGTGTTCTTATAACGTAAGCAACTGAAAACATCCTGATATATAGGTACCAATAGCGTGCGTTACACACACACACACACGCCCACACACACACACACACACACACACACAAAATGCCCGCAAATTGGAGCTTTCTATTCCTACCAACAAATCACCTACTCCCTTCATCAAGACTTCCACTGATCCTAACACACAGGCAGTTGTGCATAACTTCAAAGTCAGTGGCCCACTGACAACCTCTATTTTTGTTATTGTTACTCTGGGCTTTAGTATTTGTTTTGGTCACACCGAACAGTGCACAGTCCTGGCTCTGTGCTCAAACATTACCGACAGTGTTCAGGGACTATATACAATGCCAGGTAACAAATAGGGTCAGCCATATGCAGTACAAATACGTTAACCCCTATACTAAAAGCACTTGAACCCTACATCATCTCTCAGGCCCCACTGCTGACCTTTGAACCATGATTTCCAATCAGTGAAGTAGCTCTTAGGAAATAAGTCCTTTCATGCTGCCCTTTCTTGTGACAGAGCATGAGCAGTAAGGGGTCTTCAGTACACATGTGTTTGCATGCCACTGATCCAGAGTTCAGCTACATTTCTAGACACTTATTTTTGTTAATTATAAATCAAATAATATAATTAAAAATGATAAGTATTGATAAATGCCTGTACCTATACAAAACAGAAATCAACTCTAATACACAACAGGAAGCCAAGGCTTGGGGCCTACTGAATTCATTTCTATACCAATAATCTTGCTTACTGGATGGTATTTAGGTGCCCAATACACATTGTGTGAATCACTGTAAAAATTGTGTCAATCCCCAAAAGTCAACAAGCAAAAGAATTCGAAAAGAAAAAAAAAGGTTTTAAAGATATGAGAAACCCGAGAAAAGAAGTGGAAATGTGAAGAAAGTGATGGCGACCAAAGGCAAGGGTCAAAGCAGGGAAACATGTCCCTCTGACCACTTAGGGGTAGGTTCTGTCTTAACACTTCTCCTTTGTCAGATTCTTCCAAGACCATTAGAGCAGGCAGCACCAGAAAATTGAAACATCTCTAACCACTGGAAAGGGAGAGGCCTGCTCAGGCCCATCTGAAGGCATTGTATCTAGTCTCAGAACTATCTGTAAGCGTATAGATGATTTTAAGCATAATAATGCTAATACAGTATTCCTTGGTTTATGTCCAAATAAACTAGTAGCTCTAAGTGAAAGCATGATTTTTTTTAAAAAACCAGTATTGTCTGGGGACATGGCTCTGTTTAAGTCCTTGTCTTGCATGTGGGAAGCTGCAAGCTCCCCTACACACTCTAGTCCCTCAAGCACTCCAATGAGCAAGCCCTGAGCACCAAATCAGGCGCAGCCCCCAAGCCCATGTGGCACCAAACCAAAAACTATCATAGCAAATGTTAAAATGTAAAAGACAGTGAAGCAGTTTGGTAGTGGTGGTAGTAAAGGCGCAGTAACTTTGTAAATGAAAACCACAGACATTGTGTTAAAGAGGTACCACCACAATGGGCTGGAGCACAACAATTAGATACTGGAGGCCCTGTTTCATTTTCCTTCAATCTCCTGGGCCACCAGCAGTTCCTTGCACTGAGATAGTTTCCCCCACCAAGAAAAGTGGGAAGTCAGAGTAACACTAGGAACAGTTACCTGAGAAGAATAAATAGAATTTAAAATTAAATACATGTTTCATACTAACAAAAAAAACATGCAAGTTGTAACTTTATCACATGTAATAGATGTAGGTTCACTATGGACAAGAAAATACTATACTTTTTTTAATAAGGTAAGAAAGATGGCAATCATAATGAATTAAGTAAAAACATGATCCTGATGACTAGCTGCCTACTCTAGTACTCACTCAGTAGTTTCATGGGAGACAAACCCTTTAAGAAATAAAATCTGGGGGTTGGAGAGGTAGCACAGCAGGTAAGGTACCTGCCTTGCACTCACCAACACAGGTTCAATCCCTGGCACCCCATATGGACCCCAAGCACCACCAGAAGTGATTCATGGGGCCGGAGCGCTAGTACAGTGGGTAAGGCATTTGCCTTGCATGCAGCTGACACAGGTTTGATCCCTGGCATCCCATATGGTCCCCGAGTTCCGCCAGGAGTAATTCCTGAGCAGAGAGCCATGAGTAACCCCTGAGCGCCGCTGGGTGTGACCCAAAAAGAAAAAAAAAAAAAAAAAAATTAAAGTGACTCCTAAGCACCAAACCAGGAATAATCCCTGAGCACTGCCAAGTGTGGCCCAGAAAGTAAGAAAGTTTTCCTATTTTAAAAAAATTTACAATGGTCAACCAATAGAAATTAATCCCTTATATTCCATCCAAAAAATATAACAAGAAATATTTTTTCCAGATTCAACTTTGCTTTCTTCCAACTTTAGAATACATTATTAAGGAATCTATGCACATGGCATTAGTAGGCCAAAGTGATGGAACAATGGGTAGGGCGTTTGCCTTGCACGCCACTGACCCGGGTTCAATACCCAGGATCGATATGGTTCCCTGAGCACCACCAGGATTGATTTCTGAGTGCAGAGAAGTCAATGTTCAAGAGCGACCCCTTGAGCTTTGCTGGAGTGTGACCCCAAAAAAAAGAAAATAAACAAAAAAAAAAACATGGTGTTAGCTGCTAAGAAAATAGATCCTAAATGTTCTCACCACAAAAAATATAGTAGATACATAAGGTAATAAAGAAATAACTAACTATACCAAGATAAGCATTTTACAACAGGTAAGTGAAATCACTACAATTGTTACCTTGCTCACCTTACACTTACGCAGTGTTAGACATTAGTTATGTCCCAATAAAGCTGGAAAGAAAGGAAAAGGAAGAATGACAGGTAACGAAAAGTGGCCATCATTATTCCCCATTCAATGAAGATGAAACTAGCCATATTTGGGGATATTTTTATATTAACTGGAGACTAGTTTACTTGAATTGCTTTTCTTTCTTGAAATTTGGGAGGAGGGGAAGGTTGGGCCATGGCTGACAGTTGTCGCTGGCTTTACCCGGCTCTGTGCTCAGGGGCCCTTATGCAATGCCAAGGACGAAGCCCTGTCCGCATGCGAGGTAAGCACTCTAACCTGCACTCTCTCCATCGCTGAATTGGGTTTTATTTTTTTAAACTGCATTTGATGTCAAATTTTAAATGCATTTGTTTTAGCTTTGTGAATCTTGCTTCCTATAGAAAACCTACTACATAGTCCCTGAAAAATAATGATCTAAATACTAGTCCATTGGCAGTAAGAGGAAAAAGTTGTTTTTAGAAAAAATTATCAAAATGTATTCAGTGTATAGTTTAAAACAGATTAAAAGCGCAGTACCTGCGGATCACGGTTGGTGGGGAGGAGGGGCTGCGTGGTGGTGAAGCTTGTGGGCGACACCAGGCGGTGCTCAGGTACTACTCCTGGCAGCGTCCCGGGCACTATACGTAGTCGGCCATGTGCGGAGTGTCACCTTCACCCCGTACTATTTTCCTAACCCCTGAGGATGATTTTATACTTTTTTGTACCACACTGAGAAAGATTTTCTTTAGCATGATTTAAATTTGAGTCACTTCAAAAAAAAACTATACACATCTTCCTAATGTTAAAAGCATGAATATCTATGTAATCCTTTTTATACCTATAGACCTTTTGAGATCTACCTCATCTTTCCACATCTATAAATATATGTGTATAGATATGAGTATTTATAGACACTTGAATATCTGAATACTTCCTGCTATATTTACATCCATTTAACTTATGTGTCAATAGTTATTTTTTCAATTTCAAGTTCAAATGAAAACAAGAACAATTTACAATAAGAATACAACACAAAATTTTAATAGAAAAAAATGAAAAATGGAAGCTCTTTTTTATGTAAAACTGCCATGATAGGTTAGTTGAAACAACAGTGGACGCATTCCCAATACCAATATGAATATGGAAAGATAAGTAGCATAATATCATAAAATTTGTAGCTTACTTTGTGCCTTTTCACAGAAGTTTATCTGAAAGCCTAAAGTAAAAGAGAGTAAGTTCCAGTTCATTTACTGTAAATCAAACAAACCATAATTAGAACACGATATTACACTTATACTTTGAATAAAATCAATTTAAGAACAGTTCAAATCACATTAGACCTACCATGTAAAATATTCAGCTGATATAAATGTATTTTCATTCTATTTGAGTTACACAATGTATTTACTTTTATCCTATTATTCGGTAATAGCTATTAGCCTCTGAAAATTACTAGTGCCTCGAGTTTCCATTTATAAATTGTGAAATCTATAAAGTAATATTCTCAAATCAGTCATTAGCAAAACAATCGATTAATATAAATGCTGAAATTTTCCTAACATAAGCCTGAGAAAGAGACAGTAGCCCAAGATATTCCTTGGCATACCAGACTTTAGAAGTTAAGGGAAGAAAATATGTTGTCTATGTAAAAGCATGAACACTTTTTAAGTCCAACTGGTGCTCATAATACCTATGTATTTGTATACAGATATAATTTTTAATATACGCAATAAAACAGATTGTTCAAAAACAACTCTTTCTCAAAATATATTCCTTAGTTTACTAAGTAAATTTAGTAGTCTATAGATATTTATTACTGCATTGGAAACAGAGAAGATAAATTAAAAATAAGCATCACCCAAACCTTTATTTAATATGCCTTTATTTATATATTCAATCAAAATGTAAATCACAAAGAGCCAGAATAATAATCTTTCTCATCCAGTTACTGAAATTCTTACAAGATATTACTGATAAAGTAGAAAACTAAAAAATGCAAATGTAGCGACTCTGACAAGTAGGTATCTGATGTATCACAGCATACCACGCTTTATAACCTAATCACATAAACTAATGACATAAATGCAAAACGGGAATAGGGGAACCAGAAGGCCTTGAGGCGTGGCACTGACAATCTTCTCTACAACTAAAACTTGAGAAGCTCAAAATGAAAGTTACAAATAAAATGTAACTGAAAATTTCAAGGTATGAACTGTGCAGTAGGAACTGACTTCAGAAACAAAAATCAGAAACAAAAACAAGCAACTAGAAACTGGTGCACCTGCTGGCCAGACAAAATATGGCCAACACAGGACAAGAACCGGGAGTGGACTAGAGAGCACAGGGTATCTGCCAGCCCGCGGGAAGTCAGGCCCGAGCCTCCTTAACAGAAAAGGGGCTAGAAAAAAAAGCCAAGCTGACGAAACAGAGACACAACTTTCCGGCAATACTCTGTGTTTAGCACTAAGTGAATAGCAAAACTGAAAAATGGGGGGAGGAAGACAATAGGGAATGCAGAAAAAAAGCGAGGAAAAAGGCGATCTGAAGGCGTGTGCCAGAGTGAACTGGAGGCAGGGAGATATGCCACAGGGCCGCAGGGCACACAGGGAGCCCGTTCAATCCCCCAAGCACCCTGGAGAGATACCCCCTGAGCACCAAGTCAGGAAAAGATCATAACTAGATGCAAACAAAAATGTTCTAGACAATGAGGAGTTGAATCGATACATGACAAAACATGTTGTACAGGGAAAAATGCTTAATGTATGTTACTGACACCATTCAAATGTCACCAGTTATGGTGTAACAGAAGTACAGCCATTTTACTGGGACCCTTCAGGGGGGAGACAGCTACAGTGATGATGGGCGTGGTGCTGGGATTATGTCTGTGAGGAACCACGATTAATACTATTGTAAACCAACCAAAAAAAAATAATTTTGGAAAGAAGTCATGCCCCTCTAAGTACTAAGAAATTCTCAAAACTGTGCCTTTAGTACACAAAATCAGTGCAAGTGGATCAAGAGGAGGAAACTTTTTAAACAAAACTATACCTTTTTAAATATACAATTATGTATGAAAAGAACAAGTGGACAGATTCTGAGGTCTCATACTAAGATCCATTATCTCTGAACGATGTCTCACTTAGAAAAAACCCTGCTAACTGACCCAGAATCCTGTAGGAAATAGCTTAATTAACCAGGACACAATACTTTGCCTATTAATTAGAATTAAACTGCTTATCAAGTGAAATAGGAAGAGTCGAGAGACAGTCCAGGGATTAAGGTGCACACTTGCATGCAGCCAAGCCCAGTTTGATGCCCTGTACCACAGGTCACGGGCGCTTCCTTGGGCGCAGTCCTGGAGCGTTCAAGCACCACCTGATGGCCCGAATAACCCCATGCAAGGCTGCAATGCGGTGTCAGGTCCTTTCACTCAACAGCCAAACCAGCTGACTGAGAATCAGATCACTGGAAAGGGTCCCAACTTCCTGACCACTGCTTGGGAGGCCCCTCAAACAAAACAAAATGGGGCCAGAAGCAGTAGTAACAGTGGTAGGGTGCTTACCTTGCACACAGCTGAACCAAGTTTGACCCCTGCCACCCCATATGGTCTCCTTGAATCCCTCCAGGAGTGACCCATTACCATGGAGCCAAGGGTAAGCCCTGGGCACAGCTGGGTGTGGCCCAAAAACAAAATATAAAACACACCCCCTAAACAGGAGAAATATTAGCCAAATATTTCTAGATTTCAAGGCTAGAGATAGTACAGAAGATAGGGCGGTGCTTGTCTTGCATGCAGCAGATGCGGTTCAATCCCGGCATCCCATAAAATCCCCCAAGCACCAACAGAAGTAATTCCTAAGGGCAGATCCAGGAGTGACCCCTGAGCATTGTCAGGTGTGGCCCTCCCAAAAGAAAATATAAATATACTATCTATCTGTTTGTGTGTGTACAGATAGATACATAGATACCTATATATATATATATATATATATATATATATATATAAACACACATTTCTTTTTCTTTTTCTTTTTTTTTTTTTTTTTTTTTTGCTTTTTGGGTCACACCCGGCAATGCTCAGGGGTTTCTCCTGGCTCTGCATTCAGGAATTACTCCTGGCGGTGCTCGGGGGACCATATGGGATGCCGGGATCAAACCCGGCGGCATGGGCCGGCCGCTGCAAGGCAAACGCCTCTACTCACTGGGCTATCGCTCTGGTCCCTATATATACATATTTCTAAATTATTCAGAGAAGACCCTAAATGTGACTAAAGAGAGTTTATCCATAAAAACACCTAGAAAGGTTTACTGTACAAGTTCTGGAAAATACCAACTGCTCCTAAGTTTGTTATTTCCAGGGGCATGAGAGCTCAGGTAACAGTGGGAAGACCAGGACACCACTGGCATGCATATAAGAATAAGATGGGGGTTGGGGCTGGAGCGATAGCACAGCAGGTAGGGCGCTTGCCTTGCATGCAGCCGACCTGGGGTTCCATCCCCAGCATCCCATATGGTCCCCGGGCACTGCCTGGAGTAATTCCTGAGTGAAGGGCCAGGAATAACCCCCTGAGCATAGCTGGGTGTGACCAAAAAAAAAAAAAAAAAAATCTCCAAGAATATCTTAGATCTCAGTTCAATCAGGTGCTAGCAACCAGTTAATGTATGTGTCTCAAAGGTTTAACCAACATAGTGAGTTTCCCATATCTAGGGATTTAAGTATACTGACCGTTTTCCTTCACATTTAGTTCTTTTGTATTCTACCTGGCCCCACTCACTTAACCATGGATCCTTAAGAATAAAGAGGAAGGGGCCAGAATGATAGCACAGCGGATAAGCGTTTGCCTTCTACGTGGCTGACCCAGGTTCCATCCCCTGCAACCCGTATGGTCCCCCGAGTGCAGACAGGAGTGACTCCTGAGTGCTAAGCCAGGAGTAACCCCTGAGCATTGACAGGTGTGACCCAAAAAAAAAGCAAAAAAAAAAAAAAAAAAAAAAAAGATTAAGATACAAAGATAGGGTGATAAAATGCTTCTATATATAAGCTATACTCCGCTTTTCCCCAACCTTTTCCTCACAATTCCTCCACCCTCCTTTTTCTGGTCTTCTTTCCCAAATTCCCCCCCTCATTCTCATCCTCTTAACTAAGTCCCCTGAGAGCATTTTAAGTGTCCTAACTTCGAACCTATAATTTACTGTGTTTACTGTATATGTTTATAGAAAAAAACGAAAGGTACAAGGAATGTGGCTCAGCAGCGAATTGTGCGCCTAGCATGCATGAGACCTAGTTCAATCCCGATACATCTGGGAGGAAAAAAGAGGGTACTTGAATGTGGCCCAGCCCTAGGTTTGATCCCCCACCAATACATGTCCTGCAACCTCAGTACTGCTGGAAGTGGCACCCACCACAAAAGGTAATGATATTAAAGTACAAAGTGAAGTGAAAGGTTATTATCATAGTCATTATGATTCCTGGCCTTCCTTCAGATCTGAGCCACTGCCACCAGCTCCGCAAAAAACAGCTTATAAAACCCGCACCTGTTGGGCCGGAGTGATAGTCCAGCGGGTAGAGCGTTTGCCTTGCACACAGCCGGCCCACGCCGGCCTGGGTTCAATCCCCAGCATCCCACATGATACCCCGAGCCCCGCCAGGAGTAATTCCTGAGTACAGAGTCAGGAGAAACCCCTGAGCATCGCCGGGTGTGACCCAAAAAAAGCAAAAAATAAAATAAATTAAAATAAACCTGCACCTCTTCTTTCCCTTCTAGTTGCCTTGAGAGACTTCAGAGGGCACTGAAGACCCCAATCCCTCCATCTATGTGGCAGTCCTTAGAAACAGCTATCCTGAGGCCTCTAAGTGCAAAAAAGTGAATTCTTCCTCCTAGCAACTTTACCCAGATCTCAGGAATGCCAGAAAACACATCAGCCCTATAAGAATTGCCTGTTTTAATTTTGAAATAAGGCAAAAATCTGACATTGCCTGTTACATCTGTGAGACAGCTGGCAACTCTATCCTCATCTCCCCTTTCAAAACTTTTATCTTTGTAATTTCTGGTTAGATGAAATTTTGCTAGGACAAAAATGCTGCTATGGTAAACACTTCATTTTTCCCTGGGCTCTCCAAGAACCAAGCTGTCTGGGATATAACTCTTACCTTTTCTCAGAAGGCAAATCTTGAGTTGTATTAACTACTGACCAACAATTTCCCTGTACAGCGGAATAAGTTAAGCCATCTTAACACTTCTTGTCCTGATCCTTTCTATGGGTACACAGTAATTCTCAACACTGCTAAGGATGTGGAGAGAGACATGAATACTTTTCTGAGGTTGCGGTGAAAGAAATAAATGCCAGCTTCTACCCCAGTAGCGTGGGCAGTAACCTGCCAGATGACAGTTAGCCTTCTAGAAGGGCAACATATGCGACTTGCTCAGATCCTACATGGTGACCTTTCCTATGTCATGCATCTTGTTGAGCTCTATTAGCTTTCATGTCTATAATGTCTTCCACAAGCCAATGTCTAAATAAAATTTGTAACTTTTAAGACTACCAATCAAAATGCCCTCCTAGTTCAAAATGCTACTGTAAACCCTGCACAAATTTAGAACTCCAAGATAAAGGAGTACCAGGAGGCACCAAGGCTCCAAAACAACCCAAGGGTGTTTCCACCCACCCCAATGAAAGCCAAAAATAATTTCTCCCTTCTGTTCCTGGATATGCTTCACTTCTGGCAAGGTTTTAACCTCTCAGATTTGAATAGCTTAAATGACTAAAAAAGGGAACCTCTAAACCTGTACATACAACAGTAAGAAAAGCAGAAGGTTACCACTCATACATGTGGATTAAAAATCCCCCTCTCGGGAGCGGGAGAGATAATACAATGGGTAGGAGACTTGCCCGCACACAGCCAACCCAGGTTCAATCCCCGACATCCCATATGGCCCCTGAGCACCACCTGGAGTAATGCCTGAGTGCAGAGCCAGGAGTAACCCCTGAGCACTGCAGGGTGTGACCCAAAAAAGCAAAAAAATGAAAAATAAAAAAATAAGATAAAATCCACCTCTCTACTAAGGCACATTTCTAAACTATGAAAGAGACACATGCCCACCAACATTAAAGGATATGCATTAGGTAAGGGTAAGGAAAAAGGCCATTTATTTCCCTTTCTAATTCTAAGTGTGTATTAAGATTTTTTGGAGTTCTCATCTGGGTCATCCCTGCCTCCCAGAAGATGACAACGGAGCCTGGCTGGATTATATACAATAGAGCTGATTATGACTGCAACAGACCCCTAAACATAAGGAAAATGGTTTGGGTTCACCACGTCAACCCAGCCTATCAGATTAGAGAAACAGAATGAAAAGAGAAATTTTTTTAAAAGAAAATGACAAAATACAGGGTTACGAACTTTAACATACAAACTTAGCAACGTGCCTGTTAAGAGGGGAGGTTGGGTTGGGAGTGACGGTGGAGAAGGCAGAATTATACGGGAGGGAGCCTGGGAATACAGGTGGAGGGAAACTAACACGGGCAGGTACGTGTCTAAGGCTCAACTATGAACAACTCTTTAAATCACAGTGAACTAATTTAAAAAGGTGGAGAGAATGCTGATTATTCTAGAACAGAAAAGTGTAAGACAAACTCTAAACACAAAAAAATTGTGGAAAAGAAAACTTGGGAAAGGAATTATTACATGTGATTAAGCAAGGTGAGATTTAGTGAGAAGTATCATCACTTTTTCAAAACCAACAATGTATTTGTATATATATATATATATTAATATTTTTTTTTTTTCGGGTCACACCCGGGATGCTCCAGGGTTACTCCTGGCTCTGAACTCAGGAATTACCCTGGTGGTGCTCGGGGGCCCTATGGGGTGCCGGGGTCGAACCGGGCGGGATGGGCCGGCGTGCCAGGGGGGCGCCCCACCGGCTGGGCCATCCCCCCGCCCATTATATAATTTAAATGGAATACAACAGCTAAACAGATGAGCTTTCAAAAAAAAAAAAAAAAATCAAGAAAAAAGTACAGGGTTAATTTATATGCCATCTTAAATTTCTGCACATAGACTGATAAACTACATTAGAGAAAAAACTGTGACAAAGTTTTCCTACTTTTTAATTTTAAAGTTATATCTTAAGTGACTAATAACTTACTGCAAGGAATAACATCTAATAACAATACTTTAAATAGTTTATAATTTTCAAACACTTCCACGGGCTTTAATTTAATGTGATGTTCACATCACTCCTATTTAAATGAAAACCTAAAAGTTCATTAAGAGGAAATTACCCGAAGTGACAGTTTATGGGGGCAGAGCAATTACCTGAAGCTAGGTGAATATACCACAAGAATATAACAAAAGAAAACTGGAAATTAACGGGCTATAGATGATAGGACTCAGTAGTAACAAAATAAATTGTACAGAACTGAGGTTGCCAAGGGGAAGGTGGAAGGAGAAGGTGGTTAAGGGAGAACAGGTAGCAAAAAAAAAAAAAAAAACCCTTTTTTTACTTGTAAGTGTACAGTAGACCCCTAGGGATTAGGGATTAGCTATTAATGAGACCTTTAGAAATAACAACACTGCTGCTCTCAGTGATGGCTAACACATACCATATCTTTACAGCAAGTCACGTGCATGCTGGCCTTGCATTTCCAAAGTCCCTGCAACATAAGCACTATTTCTACTTTCTAGTTGAGAAACTGGAACTAGGGGAAGATTAAGAATCCTCGACCAAAGACACAAAATCCTTAAAATCCTGCTGTAGTGTTCAAATCCAGGTATCCAGAACGCTGACCCTTACATTAGTAAATTGTCTCATTGTGGAAAGAGGGACACTGGCAAAGGGCCTGGTATTGGTACACTGAACACCTAAAGCTCACTCATAAACAACTAACTCTGTAACTGATGGTGATTCAGTAACTCTTTTTACAGGGAGGGAGGGAGGAGGGAGGGAGGGAGGGAGGGAGGAGGGAGGGAGGGAGGGAGGGAGGGAGGGAGGGAGGAGGGAGGGAGGGAGGGAGGAGGGAGGGAGGGAGGAAAGAAGGAAGGAAGGAAGGAAGGAAGGAAGGAAGGAAGGAAGGAAGGAAGGAAGGAAGGAAGGAAGGAAGGAAGGAAGGAAGGAAGGAAGGAAGGAAGGAAGTCTCCCAACTAGAACTGTCTTGTTTTTTTTTCTTTTTGGGTCACACCCGGCAATGCTCAGGGGTTACTCCTGGCTCTGCCCTCAGGAATTACTCCTGGCAGTGCTTAGGGGATTATATGGGATGCCGGGATCGAACTCAGATCAGCTCTGTGCCAATTCAAACCCTGCTGTGATACCGCTCCGTCCCCAAGTTGAACAAACACCAAACCATGAGAAAGTGTACAGGGTTATCCAGAGCCTGGCACAGATCCCAGCACAAGGGCCTGTCCCACCTATTTCCAATGTCCATTAGTTTGTTTTAATTTTTTGTGTGTTTAGTATATAATTTTTTTTGCGGGGGGCTGGTTGGGGGTGGTGGGGGGGGGTTGGGGTGGGGGGGTGCGGGGGTGGAACTTGGTGTGGTGGTCCCCCCTGCTGTTGTGTTATACCGGGGGTTTAAATTAATAGGGATGTCAAGGTCGTGATAGATAAGGTGTATTTCATATGTCTTGTCCTTGTATTTCAGAGTATAGTCATTAAGTGGTGGAGGGAAGATGGTACTCTAATAGCTGTGATGTAACAATACAGTACTGAAGACTAACAGTACCACAAATCAGTATCTAAGTTTAAAAAAAAAGACTGAGAGATAATGTAGCAATTAAGACACTTTCCTTGCATGCTTTGACATGCACACAATTGACACTGAATTGACTTTGACAATGATTCAAACTCTGCCATCATATGGTCCCTGTAAACAAAATCATTTTTTTTTCAAATGTTTAAAAAATTTTAAATGAAAGCAGGGTCACTAACAACCACAGGAGAGTGGGCAGAATGAGGAAAGGGAACCAAGAAGAAAGTGAGCGAGAAAAGCATAGAGGGCCAGAGTGTATGCGTGTGAGAGCGAGGGAGAGAGGGAGAGAGAGAGAAGAAAGAGAGAGAGAGAGAGAGAGAGAGAGAGAGAGAGAGAGAGAGAGAGAGAGAGAGAGAGTCTTAATTGCTGCTTCTGGTCCTACTTTAAAACTAAGATTGTACCTAACTGCAAGCATTTCTCTTCATGTTAATAAAAAGGTTTCAAGAACAAATATAGGGGGCCAGAAAAATAGCACAGTAGGTAGGGTGTTTGCCTTGCATCTGGCCGCCCAGGGGTTGATCCCCAGCATCCCATATGGGCCCCTGAGCACCGCCAGGAGTAATTCCTGAGTACATAGCCAGAAGTGACCCCTGAGCATTGCCAGGTGTGACCCAAAAAGAAAAAAAAACTCAAGAACAAGATTTAACAGGAGCCTGAACACTAGACACAGTATTAAGAGTATAGTCATCATTGATTCAAAGAGAAGCCTTACTGTCCTCTCCCTTTTCAAATGGGTTTTACTTACTAGAAAGTTCCATTTACTAAGTATTCAAACACAGGTGTAGGGAGAATAGAGCGCCACGAACTACTAACTTTGAGTTACCAGAACACTACAAGTATTTCCACTTTGGAACCTTCACATATTCTTGTTTCCTCTGACTAGTACCTCCTTTAGCATAATGAAAGTTTGGCAGGAGTGGGGTTTGTTGTTTTTTGGGGTTTGGCCCTTTTGGGCCACACCTAGCGATGCTCAAGGGTTACTCCTGGCTCTGCAGTCAGAAATTACTCCTGGTTGTGGTTAGGGGACCATATGAGATGCCAGGGATCCAACCCGGGTTCAAGGCAATCCTGAGTGCAAGGTGAACGCCCTCCCAGCTGCACTATCACTGTGGCCCCTGCAGGCATGTTTTTCGAGGTAACTCATTAGAGCAGATGCCACAGTCCCATTTTATCTTGTATTAGAAGGCCCGTGTGTTACCTTCATAACATTTTTTCTAATTTATTTACCTGCTCATCATTCCTCCATCCTAACAGTAAGCGTCATTGGGAATAAGACTGCTTGACATACTCTTTTCTCTATTCCCTGCATTAGCCACTATCCCTGTTAGTTAGCAGATGCTCAGTGTATTGCTTTGATGGTGGTTTGTTGGTGTAAAATGCAGGGATACTGCCCAACGTGCTGAACTCAAGTTATGCATAAGGGAGAACCAAGTTCTATCTTCACCCAGATCCACATTCCCAACCCCAAGCAGGGCAGGAAGCAGCACTTCCTGGACCCCTAAAAATCTGTTTTTACAAGCTTCATGTTACCCATTTTGGAAAAGCAGCAAAACCCTAAATTGACATTTTGCCATTTCATCTTCCTATAACAAGCAGACTGCAAACCTGTAAAGTCGGAAGCCCCATCCTGTATTTGGTCTGTATTGGGTATGCAATTTAGTGGCATCCAATAATCAGTTCAATTTGAATTCATTATCCTGGAGCAGACAGAGTGTCCTCTTGCTGTGTGACATCATTCTGTTTATATGTGTGTATACATATATGTATGTATATATATATTTATATCACTGCTCTTCATGTTTGAAATTATCTCACGCAGTCTACTGGAACATAAACGTGAATAAAATCCTGTCTCTCCTTCCTGATTCACACTCTCATAAACATCAAATATTCGAACCATACAGACCCTAACTAGCCCCAGTTTAGACCGAGGAACCTTTAAGAAAGAGTTCAGTTCAACTATAACCTTCTCACCAAAGGTACCCAGGCTGATTCTGTAATAACATAATCACCGAAAAGTCGTGAAGACATTTCTGACTGGGCAGTTTTAAAAATAGCATCACTACTCAAAATTCCCTGCTAAACTTAAGGAAATGGTCCCTAAAGGACTGGGGCCTATATTTTCACAACACCTCGGTGTCAGGAATCACACGGAGCTAACAAGCAATCCCAAAGGCTTAAGCCATTAATTAGAAAGTGCTTCTGATGTCCAGATCCTACATAGTAGCTCTCTGGCCTCTCTCTGCCTTTCGTGTTCCTGTATTCCCTCCGTTAAAACCGAAATCACTGTTTTGGGGGGTCAGTTTTTTTTTTTTTTAATTTTCTCTGCATGCAATGCCTAGCACAGGAATCCCCTCTCCCAAGAAAAACTGTCCCTCCCAGGGCAGCGGCTATGCGACCCCCCCCCAGGTCGCACGCGCTGGAGTCACCTCCCCCGCCCATCTCAGAGCACTGAAAACCTGCCGAAGTTTGGCAACGCCGGGACGCGCAGGACCCGGCGTCCAAAGGTCAGCTCGGTGGTCCGAGTCCAGCAGTGGCCAGCAGGGAAGCAAGATGGCCTGAGCGCGGCCCCCGCTGCGGGCTACCTGCGGCACCCCGAGCAGGCCCCGCGGCACCTCGCTCCC
The DNA here is from genome assembly GCA_021461705.1 of Cryptotis parvus. Lineage (NCBI taxonomy): Eukaryota > Metazoa > Chordata > Mammalia > Eulipotyphla > Soricidae > Cryptotis > Cryptotis parvus. The sequence goes on along the minus strand of JAJIBD010007309.1, from coordinate 6,117 downwards.
CCGCCGCCACCCGGCCGGCGCCTGCCCGGAACGCGGGCGGGGCTCGCGCCAGGTTTTGGCCGCGGCGCCCCGGGGTGGCGGCGGGGGCGGTCCCGGGCCAGGTGGGCCGCGGAGCGCAGCGGGGCGCCCGGCGAGGCCGAGCGGCCGAGCGCAGGCCGAGGCCGCGCGGGGGCCTGCGCCGGTGTCGGCCGCATCCAGACCGAGCCCGGAGGCAGCCAGCGCGGGCGGGAAGCCGGGAGGGGCGAGCGAGCGAGCGAGCGAGGCCGGCGCGGGCGGCTCCGGCGGTTTCCCCAGCCGGGGGCGGCCGCGGAGACAGGCCGCAACGCTGCAGACGGCCGCGCCAGGGGGCCCGGGATCGGCGCCGCCGCGTTCCTTACCCTGCATACTGCTGACGGCCGGGTGGCCGGGCGCCGGGGACCCCACTGGGCCTGGGCTGCCGCTGCCGCTGCATCCCCCGGAGCCGCCGCCGCCGCCGCTCGGGCTCGGGGCCGCCATTGTTGGGAGTGAAGAGCCGAGCGGCGCCGCGGCGGCTGCAATGCAGCAAGCCCGGCCTCTCGCACGGCCGAGGGGCGCGGCCAGACCCACACAGGCCACGCCTCCTCCGGCTGGACCACGCCCCCGGACCGCCCCCCGTCGAGCCACGCCGGATGCTGCGCTGCAGAAGCGCCCAGATGGCCGGTGCCTGACCCGAAAGGCGGGCAGACGTCCTGTCAGGAGCTTAGGGGCTGGAGCCATTTGGAGAATTAGTGGAGAGAGAGACACAGAGAAAGACTCGGAGAGAGAGAGAGAGGGTGACAGAGGTGTGTGTGTGTGTGTGTGTGTGTGTGTGTGTGTGTGTGTGTGTGTGTGTGTGTGTGTGTGTGTGTGTGTGTGTTGTGGCTGCCGGAGAGGTCTTGCTTTCTGCCATTCGAGCTCCTAATCCCAATTCTCTACACGCCCTTGGGGGAACCCTAGCTGGGAACTACTCAAAGGGGCCCTCCATAGATCCATTGCAAAACTACTCTATTTTGGGGAGGGGCGAGGGGTGAGGTGTGATAACCTGCGATGTTCAGGGGCTACTCATGGCTCTGCACTCAGAATTACTTAGTGCTTGGAGGAGGTAGCGGGTGGCGGGGAGACATTTAGGATGCCAGAGATCAAACCTGGTCAACGCGTGCAAAGCAAGTGACCTATCCGTGTACTCTCTACCCACCCCACACCCCAATTGTGCAACTTTTCAATCAAAATATCACTATCACTATCTTCCCGTTCATCATCTATTTGCTAGAGCGGGCACCAGTAATATCTCCATATGTCCTGTCTCATGCAAGTAGAACCCAAAGGCATCTGCTTGCTCCAGGAACATAAAGAGCCTCAAACCATTATATTAGGCCATGGGAATGACCTAATATAAATGTTACTGGTATTTGGCATATCAAATACAACACAAGCAGCTTGCCAGGCTTGCCATGCGGGTGGCATACTCTTGTAGTCACCTCTGAATAAAGCATTTATTGATGAACCACTTGCGGCCGCTAGCGGCCACACGAGCTGGGGTGTAATAGTCTGGTCTGCTGGGTGGAATTGTTACGAGAGGGAAGTCTGGATGTGGAAGATGGCTTGTTGTGAGGCTCAGCTGGTGTGGCAGACCAGGGCTAGAACCCGCCATGCCTCCGGGCGCCTCATGAGCAGCTGGGCAGAGGGAGAGCAAGGAGCAGCTCTGCCCCATGTCTGAGAGTCTGGTTCAGCATACCTGGGCCGGATTGAAAAAAAAAAAACTGCTGCAGGGTGGGTGTGGATGATCCCGGCTGTGATAGTCTGGTTTGCTGGGTGGAATTGTTACGAGAGGGAAGTCTGGATGTGGAAGATGGGGGCCCCCATGGAGTCGGGGGGTCATCTGGCTTGTTGTGAGGCTCTGCTGGGGTGGCAGGCCAGGGCTAGAACCCGCCATAATATAGACTGTGAAGTCTATACTACTGGGACCGGCTCTTACCCTCCTTCCACACAAATCTTATTGATGCTGGATATTCTACCTAGCCTCTTGAAGGTATTTCCTCCATGAAAATAGACCTAATTTATTTCTCCAAACCCTTACCCATCATTTTGATTTTTCAGATGCTAACAGTGGCACGAGAACATCATGAGACAATTAGAATGGGAAGGAATGGGAGTGAAGATAGATGGTCGGCAACAACACCACCACCGCTTCGCTGATGACATCGTTCTAATAACACCAAATATTAGCCAAGCAGCACAAATGCTGGCTGACTTCGACCGAGAATGTGGAAAGGTAGGTCTACAGCTGAATCTGAAGAAAACTATGTTCATGAGAAATGAACTAGTTCCAGAGGCCCCATTCACTCTCAATGGAACAAACATCTCTGAAAGCAGCAGTTATATGTACCTAGGTCGAGAAGTCAACACGATGAACGACCTAAAACCTGAGCTGTGCAGGAGGAAGAGAGCGGCATGGAATGCCTTCAAAGGCATGGAAGAAATAGCTAAAAGGACAAAGAACCTCCGGCTCCAGGCACATCTCTTCAACTCCACCGTTCTCCCTGCATTAACATACGCCTCCAGAGACCTGGGCCTTACGAAAGCAGGATGAGAATGCTATTCGGGTCTCCCAGAGAGGTATCGAAAGAGCTATGCTTGGAATATCACGCCTCACTCAAGTGAGTGAAGGAATCCGGAGTTCTGACCTCCGTCGCTATTCCAGAATCAGGGACGCTGTCTCGTTTGCCAAGGCATCGAAAATCAGATGGGCTGGACATGTAATGCGATTTGGAGACAACCGCTGGACTAGAGCCATTACCGACTGGATCCCACGGGATGTCAAAAGATCACGTGGCCGCCCACCTACAAGACGGTCAGACTTCCTTGTTAAGACCCTGAAGGAACGGTTTGAGGCTCTTCATATTCCTGAATCAACCAGATGCCATTGGGCTACATTGGCACGTGATAGGGTCCAATGGAAATGTTACTGGTGCCCGCTCGAGCAAATCGATGAATAACGGGATTCAAGTGATCAAGTGATCAAGTGAACAGTGGCACGAGATAAGAAAAGTAAATAGTGGAGATCATGAAGATAACATTGAGGATGAGACTGGGTAGATTATTTAAGTGGAGAAGCTGTCTCCATTTCTTGTCTGAGAATTCAACTCAGGTTGACTAATGGAAATATCTTCAACACCAGAATTTTTTTTTTTTGGCTCTTTTGGATCACACTTGGCAATACTCAGGGGTGTTACTCTTGGCTCTCCACTCAGGAATTACTACTGATGTTGCTCAGTGGATTATGCTGGGGATCAGACCCCAGACAGTCATGCAAGGCAAACACTGTACTGACTGTTCCAAACCTGACCAGTTCTTTTAATTTTTTTAATTTTTACTTATTTATTTATTTATTCATTTATTCATTTATTCGTTTATTTATTTTTGCTCTTTTGGGTCACACTCGTGCTGCTCAGGGGGTTACTCCTGGCTCTGCACTCAATAATTAGCCCTGGCAGAGCTCAGAAGACCATATGGGATGCCAGAAATCGAACCCTGTCAGCATCTTGGAAGACAAATGCCCTACCTGCTATACTATCACTCCAGCCCCCAGGTATTTTTAAATGCTAAAAAAACAATTGGGATTATTAGCTTATTCTATTCCTGTTGTTTCTGACTTATCATAAAGGTGAGGCTCTTAGAGGAGAAATCTCAGAACTAAAATGTACAGGTTCAGCATAGCAGGTCGGGCATTTGCCTTGCATGAGGCCAACCTGTGTTTAATTCTCTGCATCCCCTATGGTTCCTCAAGCACTGCTCAGAGTAATTCCTGAGTGCAGAGCCCAGGAGAAACCCCTGAGCATTGTCAGGAGTAGCCCAAAAAAGAAAAAAAAAATGAATGATTCATTTCCATGCTGTTCAGTACATAGTACAATATCTTCTATATCTCCTGTATAGTGTTTATGGGAAGAAAAATAAAAGAGGGGGAAAAAGAAATAGCAGTGACTATTAAGGTGGAAAGGTTACTATATTTTCTTTTAGGGATTATGTTTTAGTGCTAAAGATTAAATTATTTTATTTTTTTAATTTTATTACACCACTTTTAGACTTACAACTGCAAGATGCTCATGTAGAGTTTTGGTTCTACAGTGTTCCAACACCCATCCCTCCACCCGACCCCCATCTCCCATCACCAATGTCCCCCACTCCCCCCCCCTCCTGCACCCCAACTACCTGGCTTGTTTTGTATATCTTTCCTCTCTATCTCTCCCTCCTGCCTACCTTTCCTACACACCGCAGAATGCAGTACAAGATTAAATCCTTTGAAAACAGGCTGACACATTTGCCAATGTTTGGGGGAAAACTGATGCCGTATCATAGGTATATCATAGGTGTCTCTCTTCATATACAACATCTGTGCATTTCTGTTGACGTGGCTACTACGGCATCATCAGCAAAAGCAACAATAGCACAGTAGATTGCAAATATAGATCCCTGTCATCCCTGGGCTCTAGACACAGTATCATCACAGAACAAAAAGTTCTATTGGAGTCCATTTCTAACACCTTGTTTCAGTGCCTGCCAGTGAAGTTCAGACTCCATTCCCTCTGTCTAATATCACTTGCACATTTCATCTTATTTTAGTTTTTTTTGGTGATTGGAGTGGTGCAAAGAAAGATTGGTGTAGCCCTGTAGTACCATGACTATCTTACCCCTATTCTTTATTTTTTATTATTTTTGTTTATTTTATTACACCACTTTTAGACATACAATTGCAATATGCTCATGCTCGAGTTTTGGTTCTACAGTGTTCCAACACCCATTCCCTCCACCCAAACCCATCCCTCATCTCCAATGTCCCCCCCTCCCTCCCCCCCTCCCGCACCCCAACTACTTGGCGGGTTCTGTATATCTTTTTCTCTCCTCTCTATCTCTCCCTTCCACCTACCTTTCCTACACATCGTAGAATGCAGTACATTAAAGGACATAACTGTTTCCACTAGTTTGATGGACCACGTGGCGCAAGCGGCGGCGACATAATTAGAGGCCTCATGGTCAGCGTCCGGACAGCGAAAAATGATGGCTAATGTGGTGAGTGAGTCTCATTCGGCTGCTTCTGGGACACCCCCAGAGGTGATGGGCCAACATCCAAAACTCATCTGTCCTCCTGGGGGGGCTCATGGTCAACTGAGCTAGGGGGAGAGCCAAGTTCCAGTCCCCCAGCTACGTGGTGAGGCTCTGCATGCTATGGCTGATCGCCCCAGGGCAGCTCCTGGGTGGGCTACCAGGCTCAGACAAAATGGAGAGGGGAAACCCCTATTCTTTAATGTAAAGAATTAATGAGACTTAGAGACGAACCACTGGACTAGAGCCGTTACCGGCTGGATCCCACAGGGCGTTAAAAGATCATGTGGTCACCCACCTACAAGATGGTCAGACTTCTTCGTCAAGACCCTGAATGAATGTTTTGAGGCTCTTCATATTCCTGAATCAAGCAGATGCCATTGGGCTACACTGGCACACGGTAGGGACAAATGGAAACGTTACTGGTGCCCACTTGAGCAAATCAACAAATAACAGGATGTCAAGTGATCAAGTGATCAAGATAAAATGTCACTTGAATATACATAGGTCAGTCTAATAAATGTTAATTCATTACTGAAAGACTATAGAACCCCCTTATAAATGAAGAATACGCAAACCTTTCTTAATAGAATAGAGGACAATCTTCAGTGCCACAGTGAATGCCATACTCAGTGGCAAAGTGCTGAGAAATTTCCTCTTTTAAATAAACTCCTTTAAATTATCTTGCAAAACTGGTTTGAACCAATATCCAAGGACAGTAAAAACAAGGGCCAGGAGGTTTGGACCACGGTTGGAAGCCTGCTTCAATGGCTTGGGGAAAAGACATTTCGAATAAGGAAGGGACCACTATGACAAAGATATCTGTGAATAAGCAGTCAGGATAAGAACTGTGTGCTGAAAGTAGGTAAAGGTACAAACATGATAACCTCTCAGTATTTATATTTCAAACCATAATATATAAGCAGTTTAAGTCTGTTTAATGAAGCCTCCACACAAACCTAAAAAGGAGGGCTTTGGTGACCTTCATGGTTAGTGAACACATGGAGATTTGAGGAGGGT